>CM029644.1:23511469-23628969 GCA_017311315.1 Dendrocalamus latiflorus | reverse complement strand
GACTTGTTCCGCCACCTGCTGCACCTTGGTTGCTCGCTTGACTAAAAGGAACAAAAAAGAGAGACAAGATGTTGCCTTGACGTGCTGCTCTATTTCCTACCGTAAAGCAAAAACAACAATACACCTTTCTTCTCTGTCTTCATGGCTGTTTATCTTCAATGTTGCCTCAGGAGTACTTGCTGCAGAAGGACGTACCCGATGGACAGAGCGACGTGCATGCGGAGGCCTCAGAAGCGCCCGCTCGAGACGAGCGCGCAATGGAAATCGTAGAGATGATTTTTTCAGCCACTCGGCTCTCATATAGACTCTGATACCAATTGTTAACTTTGTTTTAAGAGAAAACATACACATCGTAAATAAACTGAGAGAACACAGAAAAATTTCAAAATTTCTCTATTTTTTTACTTGCTCCCTCTTAATTAAACTGGTTACAAGTCTTCTCAATATATAGACTAATACTCATCTAGTAATATACGTATTCGAACTTCAAGTAGGTCTCGACTTCAACTCGAGTAACATACAGAGACAAACTCTACTGCATTTCGGACTCTAAGTCAAGATTATTTCTAACACAATATGTCACTGGAGGCGAGCGGCGCAAGGAAGGCGATCATGAGGATGGAGACATAGGAGGGGAGTATGTACTGAGAGATCATGGTCACGGCCGTGGCTATCCTGGTGGTGGTGTGGGGTGGAGACAAGAAGATTTGGGTGCGTGTAATCTAAGTGTATAAGAGAAAACATGAGTGTTTTGGCCTATTAGGAATTTAGGATGGCTTGGCGTTTTGGCTGGAGTGGCCGTGGGACTAGACTTGCACAAACAAAACCCACAGGCTGAGAACACTATGCAACCTGAAAGAGAGAGGAACATTTTGAAAGGAATAAGAAAGGAGAGGAAATCTTGACATCGGTGCCGGCTAACAACACAAACCAATCAGGGTTAAAGCAGGACATGAATTTTCCGATCTTTTCTGCTGTAAGTCATGCATGAAAGATCAGTATTAAGTTATCAACTACTATTAAGTATGTAGTGTTGAGGTATCAAACTGAATAAGTCATCGTGCTGGCAGGTTGTAGGACTAGAAGGCCGGCCGGAGAATGTATATATTGTAGAAACCGCGCATTGAAAACGACTGTTTTGCCCAGATGACACGGGCTAGCTAGTAGGAAAGATGATCATGTTTTAACTTGTACGGAATTTTTTTTAAAGAACGAATTGCACTACCATTTGAGAAGTTCGCCGCTAATCAAGAGCTCTATGCTAGATTTAGTGCTACGCTGTGCTAGTTTATTGTCGGTTTTTTTCTACAGTATAATACTTCGCTTCTATCTAATTTCTGGGCCTTTTGCTGCAACTGATCATGTACTCGTGCCTTTCCCTCTCTTTACGGAAATGAATACTTGACCTTATGTTATCGAGAAGAAATATAAGCAAATGTCGAAAATTTCGTGCCTGTACTGTAGGACCTATTAATTAGTAGACTCCATCGTTTTGGTTTTCTTGCCAGCTAATTTCCTACTAGGGATTATTTAACTCGTCTTTCTGTGAGACCGCACACACGTGAGGAAGAATACGATGACTTCGAATTATGAGTTCACACACGTGTCCATTCAATAAAATTTCATCACGTTACTACTATCAAAATACAGGCTAATAAAATACAAAGCTATCCGAAAAAAGCATGGTTAGTACTTTCACAGTAAACGGATTGCGAGGTTCCCACATGTAACGTTGAATTTGAGGCTGAATTGACTTCCTACAGTGCTCATTCGCCACAAAATCAAAGAAAAAGGTTGAATTGACTTCCTTCTTTCTCTCAAGCTAGGCCATAAACATTTGAGCATCTGTGTTCTTGAGTTTTTTTCCTAAGTCCACGGTAGTAATTCTATAAGTCTCTCTTCGTGCATCAAACATTCTCAAAACCACCCTCACTAACATGAAGTAGCCTATAAACCTACCATGTGCCTATGCTTGCTTTGTGGCATGTGTACAATGTTTTTTAGCTCCCTCACTAACTCCACGATTCGATCTAATCAAATGAAGATTATCAGGGGAAACAAGTCCATGATTATGGTGCTCAACCATTGAAGCTATCTTATACTTGTTACCACTACATAGCTTGACGAAAATATGTGCATTACATTTACATCTAGTTTTCTTCATATTACGTGTCTTTTTATTTGAGAGATTACCAAGCTCCTTACCTTTCTTGGACTTATAGCCTTGTCTCGAGCACATAAATCGCTTGTACTAAACCACCTTATTCAACAACTTCTGTTGCCCAACACGAACTGAGAACCCCACATGATGTGCATACGACTTGTAGAAATCCTCGACGGACTTGATGTCTTCAAATTCCATCCCTACAGTTGGCTTCAATTCGTCTTCACATTCGGGTCACTACTATAAAAGAGGTTATACTGGACAGCGACATCATAGATGGTTTATACGGAACCGTCTGTGCTTAAACTATCACAGACGGTTTATACTAGCAACCGTCTGTGATATTTTCACAGAGGGTTATTAACACGAACCGTCTGTGATAATCGAGACATCACAGACGGTTCATGTTAATAACCGTCTATAAAAGTTGCGGACATCACAGGCGGTTCATATAAAAAACCGTCTCTGATATTCACTACTACAAAACAAGCTATACTGGATATCTCACCACAGACAGTTATGTGGAGCTGTCTGTGTTTTGTCCTTTGTCATATGAACTATAGAAGCTACTGAGACGAGAGTCAAATTCAAGGCAAATTTATTACAAAAGTCCGAAAAAAGAGATTCCCAGATCTTAGTCTTTTGGCTTCTTATGGTTCTTCTTCAACTTTGGAGTTGGAGGATCAGCCGCTGAATTCTCGAATGCCGTGAAGATTATCCTTGCCCTCTCCACTTCCTCCTCTAGCCTAGACAAATCATTAGCATGGCCCATAATCTCCAAGAGGATGCCAAGATAATCTTCCTCAGAATCGGCCAATTCTGCTTGATCGGCAAGGTTATTTATGTGTCTCTCCACTGCCGCAATAGCTTCCTCCGCTTCGTGCACATTGCAGAAAAGAACAAAGCTGAGGATGGTTTCCCTTTCCTAAGCGGCAAAGAGACACCTCTGTCGACGGCGGATGATAAGGTCCAGCTGATGGATGGAAGCGAGTCGAGGAAGGAGAGCAGGGTGTGAGCGGAGGAGCTGCTCCAGACGTAAATTGTTGGCCGCCTATGTAAGGTTGCGGCCAAACAACTCATGATGGATAGATGAGAGGAAGGAGAACAAAAGAATATTAGATGTCATTATTGAGAAATCTGGTGAAGAAGATGAGGGAGAGGACAGTTTAGAAGAGCTAGATTAGGGCGCGCATATTTAAACGTTATCACAGACGGTTCGTATACCAAACTGTCTTTGATATTAATATCACAGACGGTTCATATACCAAACTATCTCTGATATGTGACTTATCACAGACGGTTCGTATACCAAACCGTCTTTGATATGTTACTTATCACAGATGGTTCGAATACCAAACCGTCTCTGATATGTGCATTATCACAGACGGTTCGTATAACAAACCGTCTGTGATATTCATTATGACAGACGGTTCTTATAACAAATCGTCTTTGATAATGACACGTCACCGATCCGTGGTGTATACCCCAGGATTTCGATCTCACCCATCCATTCTCTCCACATCGAATGGCCAGCACCGGTTCCTCCCACCGCTCGACCCTTATTAATTACTCCCCATTTACCATTCCACCAGCAGTCATGCGTGAGTTCATACACTAGCTAGCTTCCTGCATCCTCCCCTCGATGACGCCGACTACCACCACGAGCTAGTGCCTCCGTTGTGACACCACGGTCGACTACATAACACATTCTTATCGTAAGTATCGTAAAAGTGTCTTATGTAGTCTCACCATCGTGCCACAAAGGTGGTGCTACCGCCATTCGATGCATCCAGATTGTTCCTCGACAACACCGACTACCGCCGTGAGCTAGCGTCTCCGTTGTGGCACTATGGTAGACTGCACAACACACTCTTGTCGTAAGTGTGTCTTGTCCAGTCTCACCGTCGTGCCACAAAGGTGGCGCTACCACCATCCGATGCATCTAGGTTGTTCCTCGACGACGCTGACTACCGCCGTGAGCTGCGCCTCCGTTGTGGCACCATGTGTTATTGTGTTTCTTATATATTCTTTCCGTGTTAAAGAGTTAGGTTTGTTATCTTGTTATTCTGTAATGGAATGTGTTCTTGTATTTGCCTCTGTATTTGCTTGTTTTCAAAGGGCATGAGTAACATTATTTCTTGAGGTATTGAAAAATTTAAGGTATTGAATGAACTATCATAGACGGTTTGTGCTATAAATTATCTATAAAGGACTATCACAGACGGTTCTATATACCAACCGTCTGTGATACTCGCCAATCACAAACGGTTGATAACTAGAACCGTCTGTGATACTCGCCAATCATAGATGGTTGATAACTCGAGCCGTCTGTAATAGTTTTCTTCACAGACGGTTCTAGTTACAAACCGTCTGTGTTGTCGTTTTCACAGACGGCTCACAAACCGTCTGTGATAATTTCTTATTATCACTGACACATAAATACAGGTGGTTCAGAAAACTATCTGTGATGACAGGTCCGAACCGTCTGTGATGACCCTCTTTGTAGTAGTGGGTATAAATGATGAACACTGCAATATAACACATATGCAATGGTGTGAAATAACGACCATTTAATTGACGATAACTTTGCGGATCGATGAAGCTACTCATACTCACAGAGAGGGGCATGCTAGCTCTCCTTTTTGGCGTACTGAATCTACTGTCATGCCTCAGCGGAGATGATATCTCAACCAACAAATGAGAATTGGTTCTCCCAATCACCTTTCTCCCCCCATGACCTCCTCCCTTAGTTGATTCTCCATAGAAATTGCAATGCTCTCGCTTGTAAAAGAAACATTGAAGATCATTTTGTGTTAATACAAATTGCAAAAAAACACAAATTGCAAAAAAACGGGAATTCCAGTTGAGTCAATACTTATGGGGGAGGAGGCTAGGGCTATGCTAGGATTCGGTTCAGGGAGGCGGCTCAGGGAGGAGAGGGGCGGTTTGGGGAGGCGGCTCAAGGATGAAAGGGGCGAAGGCGAGCGGTTACATATCAGTCAAGTGTGTGTGGCATGCCAATCTGACTAGCCCAACAGACTCAGGAAACTGTTGAGGAACCGTCGCTGGCGACTAGTACGATCGATTACTCTGCTTAATGCAAACCAAGATCAATCACAGAAGACAAAAAAATAGTAGATTGAAACACAGAGAGATAAAGAGAACTCCTGGTCTTTCTTTATTGCTTTCTTTCTGATTGCGTGTACAAAATCTGCCAATACGACTCCCTATTTATAGCCTACTGGTGAGGTGCCTACCATGGGCCAAAAATTCCAGTCTAGGCCTAGGTTTCCTAACACTCCCCTTGGGCACTCATCCGATACGTTCATGCCTCGTCAAAATTTCATAAAACCCAGTGGGAAAAATTTGGAGAAAGAGTACATGATACATGTTATGCCGCGTTGCACAAATTGCCTCATTAAAAACCTTGGTCGAGAAACTTTAGGAAAACTCGTCAAGGGAAAAAGAGTACAATCCACCCAATTTCGTTCAATCTTCAGGACTTATTCTTTGGGTACTCGATCTTCATGATCAAGGTTTACTAACAGGCTTGAGAAAATTCTCCTCCTGAATTCTGCACTTCTCTAAGTCTCATCATTCCAATTCCTCATATGCATCTTTCAAAGCTAGATGCAAGGAGTGACTTAGTGAATAAATCTACCAGATTTTCACATGACTTAGTATGCAGTACCTTAATCTCATCCATATTTTGCAATTCATGAGCATAGAAGAACTCGGGGTTGATATGCTTTGTGAGATGACTCTTCACGTAGCCCGTCTGCACTTGTGCAACGCAAGCTGCATTATTTTCATAGATAATTGTGGGAACTTGCACACTATTCATCCCACATGACTGCTGGATGTGATGAATCATTCTTCAGAGCCAAGCGCATTCTCGTGCGGCTTCATATAGTGCTATAATTTCTGAGTGGTTCATCGAACTCGTTACAAGACTTTTCTTAGACGATTTCCAGGAAATTGTAGTTCCACCACACAGGAATACATAGCTTGTTTATGACCTTACGGTATGCGGGTTCGACAGGTATCCAGCATCTGCATAGCCAATCAAGTTCAAATCTTGATTCTATCTGTAGAACAATCCAAGGTCCTTGCTTCCTTGGAGGTATCGGAAGATGTCCTTTATTCCCCGCCAATGCCTTTTGGTAGGTTCTGCACTATGCCTTGCTAACAGGTTTACGGCAAATGCAATGTCCGGCCTAGTGCAGTTTGCTAAATACATAAGTGCTCCTATTGCACTTAAGTATGGGAATTCTGGTCCCAGGACTTCCTCCCCCTCTTCCCTAGGTCAGAACGGATCTTTTTCTTGCTGTAAAGACCTCCTGATCATCGGTACTTTCGATGGGTATGCCTTCTCAAAGCCAAACCTTTCTAACACCTTTTGGGCGTAGGCTGACTGATGTACTAATATTCCTTCAGGGACATGCTCGAGCTGTAGGCCTAAGCGGTATTTGGTTTTACCCAAAAATTTCATTTCAAATTCTGACTGCAGGTAAGAACTTACTTCTTTTATGTCTTCAATTGTCCCGATGATATTCAGATCATCTACATACACTGAGATTATACAAAATTCATTCTGGGAGCATTGTATAAACACATAGGGACAATCTTCATTGTTCGTGTAGTCTTTCTTGCATAGAAAGTCGTTTAAGCGATTATACCACATCCTGCTAGATTGCTTCAATCCGTACAGTGATTTCCTGAGTTTCACATGATACAGGTTTCTATTTGCTCTGTCTTGGTTCAGGGCAGGGATACCTTCAGGTATCTTCATATAAATCTCCAAATCCAAGTTTCCATAAAGGTATGCAGCTACCACATCCATCAATTTTATTTCTAGATTCAAGTTTACTGCCATTGAAATCAAATATCTAAAGGTAATTCCACTCATGACTGGGGAGTAGGTTTCTTCATAATCAACTCTTGGACGTTGAGTGAAGCCTTGTGCTACCAGCCTTGCTATAACTTACAACTTCATTTCTTTCATTTCTCTTTTGAACAAATATCTACTTATGCCCTACAGGGTGCACATGGGGAGGTGTGCGACATACGGGCCCAAACACCTTTCTTTTGTTCAAAGACAATAATTCAGTTTCTATTGCTTTCTTTCAATCCTCCTAATCTGATCTTTTCTTACATTCAGCGAGCGATGCGGGCTCGGGATCAAGATCGATGATTGTGACAATTTTCTTTACGAAGTAGATATCAACATTGGCCGTTGTCCTATTCATGGACTCTCCTGTGTGCACATAATTTATACCTATTTCTTCATGAGTTGCTTCTTCTGGAGCGTTTGCTTCTTCTGGAGCTTCTCCTTGCTCATCGCTTCTTCCAATTACGGTGGTAAGTCCCTTTAATTTTTCAGCTTCGTTGTATGCACACACATCTATGTTGATTTCTCCCTCCAGGGGAATGTTCAAATCCGGTATGCCCTTTCCTGAGGGTGCTATACTGGTGCCAGGTCTCAACTGGCTCCTCTTCTGATTCTAGGGAACTTTAGTGATCGGCTGTGACAAGTTCTTCTTATCCTTCTTCGCAGGCATCCCCAGTTACTTGGGATTCGAGGGGGCCGGAGTTCTCGTCCTTTTATTCTGAGGCCTTTGGACGGGATTAGGGATGCCTTCTACTTTCTTTGGTATTTCAACCCTCTCCGGTGCATTGCGTGCAGGCACATGCGACTTGGTCACGCTCTTCAAATCACTAAAGTGGTCAGGCAATTGATTTGCTAATGTTTGCAAATCAATGATCTTCTGGACTTCTCTATTTGCTTCACTAGTGCGCGGGTCATGTGCATGGATTCTCGTGGCTTGCCACGTAATTTCCCGACATTTTTCATCAAGGGGTTGATTTCCTCCCCCTAATGTTGGGACATTATCCTCATCAAATATGCAATCAGTGAAGCGGGCGGTATGCAAATCTCCTATCATGGGTTCTAAATACCTGATTATGGATGCAGTCTCATAACCAACGTATATCCCAGTTTTTCGGAGAGGACCCATTGCAGTACACTGTGGAGGGGGTATAGGTACATAAATCTTGCATCCAAACCTCCTGAGATGAGAAATTTTTGATGCTGACCCTTGCGCTAGTTGCATAGGTGAATGGATGTTGTAGGCCGATGGTCTAAAGTTGGTGAGATTTGCTGCATGTAGGATTGTGTGTCCCCAACATGTAGCTGGCAAATTACAATTATGCAAAAGAGGTCGGGCAATAAATTTAATTCTCTTGATTAATGCCTCTGCTAAACCATTCTGGGTATGGACATGTGGTACAGAATGCTCAACTGTAATTCCCATCGCCATGCAATAATCATCAAATGCCTTTGAAGTAAATTCTCCGGCGTTGTCCATTCTGACGGACTTTATGTGATGATCAGGGAAAATATTTCTGATGCGAATTATCTGCGAGATCAGCTTTGCAAAAGCATGGTTTCTCGTGGACAAAAAACCAACGTGCGACCATTTCGAGGAAGCATCGATGAACACTATGAAATATTTGAATGGCCCTGGAAGTGGCTGAATGTGACCGCAAATGTCTCCTTAAAAGCGTTCCAGGAATGTAGGAACTTCATCCTTCACTTTCAGAGTGGAGGGTCTAGTAATTGATTTCCCGGTGGCACATGTAGGGCACAAAAATTTTTCGTGATTCGGGAAATTCATTACATTAATATTATGCCCTTGAGAATTGTTGATTATATTTCTCATCATTCTAAGACCTGGGTGGTCCATGACAGAAAAAGTTCACAGATTCTAAATACTATCTTGAGGGCAGTATAGGCTGTAGGTGCCTTGATGTTGGTATAGTATAGCTCAGTTTCTAATAAAAAAAGTTTTTCTAATACCCTTTTCTATTCGCTTCGCGCTTCGTAATGAGCAGGTATTCCTTACCGAACTCTTCTTCAGTCTCAATGTGGAAACCATTGGCACGAATATTCTTAAAACTTAGGAGAGTTCTAGTCGATTCTGGGTACAATAAGGCTTCTTCAATGACCAAAGTTGTGCCCATTGAGAGTATAATTGTGGTTCTTCCTAAACCAATTATACAAGCATCGCTACTGGCGATTGTCGTAGGGCTGCCAGCATTCTTACGAATCGACTGAAAATACTTCGTCTCTCTTAAAATGGTATTCGTTGTGCCGCTGTCGACTAAGCACACTTCCTCCATAAGGCGCTACACGTGTTCCAATATAAGGTATTTTATTAATATGTATTAGAAGGCAATCAACACATAAATAAAATACTTCAATATCAGAACATATCATGCCATTATAAACTAAATAAATGAATGAATTATTCAAATATCATCCAACCATCATGAGAAAATAAAATGCTAAAGTACCATCCATGCAAGTTCTAACTTGTCCTTTCACACAAAAATAAATAACAATTAAAGTCTATATGCATTCTGTGCATTAGACTGAATCTGCTAGGAAATCAGAGACTTCATCTGCTATTTTCTAGGGGGTGGTATGCTCTTTGAGAGAAATTATGGCGGTGGTTGCTGCTAGGTCGAAAGGGGATGTTGCTGCCGGGATGGCCTCAACCTCTATCAGCGTAGTAGCTGCTCAGAACTCTCCTCTTCAACAGATGCAAAGTGGGTTTCAGGCTGCCCTTTGCCATCATTCTTCTTCTGGGCTTGGAAGGCATCAATGACATGCTGCGGCTCTTTACAGATCCGCGACTAATGCCCCCACTTGCCACACTTGAAGCAGGCCTGGTCCTGCTGGCCATAGGCCGTCTTGCCATCCCGCTTTGGCTTGCTTGCCTTATTCTGCCTAAGGAAGAATGGTGTACTTTAGCCTCTCAAACCGCTTCTTGAGTGCGGTCCATAGTGCTAGTGCACTCTTCTCTGCCATGTACTCATTCTTGAGAGTGAGACAGAGATGGTGCCTAAAGAAATGAAGTACCTATCACTTTCCTCAGGGGTGGGTTGGCGTCCTGCGGTGCGCCAATCCCAATAGCAGTGCGGAGCTTCTTGGCTCCAAGTACTATCTCGACATCGGAAGCCCAAGTCAGATAGTTTTGGCCATGCTGGGCCAGCTCCTCGAACTCCCAGTTCGTGATGCCAGTCATCTACATGTGTATGAAATGAATAAATAAGTTCACTACTGATAAACATGCATGGAATAATTTACTATACGTAAATAAATGGTACAAAAGATTATCGTAATGTTCCAGAATTTTCTATGCATTTTCTATAAATTTTACTGTTAATTTCGGTGATTAAAGGCAATTTAAATAATTACGATGAACCAAAACAGTAAATAAATACAGAAAACATAGAAAATAATAATGATAGAAATAAACATGCTTCACATGCTAAAACTAATTCATAATTCGGATTCCCGAGGCCCTCTATACCAAACTATGAATTTTTTGTGAATTCTGCAATTTCCGATGGTCTATACGCAAATTTTCAGTTCAGAGAAAGATTTCGTGTAATTTCTTGATTTTCCGAGTGGTTTTCTGCAAGGTTCGGGACCCATTTGAAAATCGGAGGACCTATTCATAATTTTCAGAATTACGAGGGCCTTTCTACAAAATTCGGGACCCGTATGCAAACTCTGAGGGCTCTTCGGTAATTTTCACAACTTCAGGGGTTTTTCTGCAAATTCTTTGGCGCCTCCGTTCGTGCCAAGCTTTCGGCCCATTTGCTCTTCGGCCAGCTGGCCCACTCGGCCCATGTGGCCCACCTGGTCGGCATAACTCACGGGGGTAGGGTTTCCCTACCCCCATTTTCCTTGGTGGCTACGACGGCTACCCTAGCAACCGGCTCGGGCATTCGCGGCGGGGTAGCTAGGCCAGGCTGCTAGACCGGCGGCCGAGCGGCGGGCCCGGTGGAGCAGGCGGCTCCGGCTTCGGGCTGCGGGACCGGCGGCCGAGTGGCGGGCCCGGTGGAGCAGGCGGCCGACTTCGAGTGCGGCCGGCCGGTAGGCGGTGCCTCGGCGGCGTCCTCCTCGGGTGCTGCGCCGGTCGGGTGGGCGGCGCTTTGGGCGTGTAGATCCGGCGGTGGCATCGGGTGCTGCGCCGGTGGCGGAGCGGTGGTTTCGCGGCGGGGCGGCCGAGCCGGCGGAGCGGCGGTGCTTCGGATGCATGCATGCACGGTGACCGACGGCGGCGCTTCGGGCGTGACAGGCTACGGCGCTTCGGATGCATGCATGCACGGCAACCAGCGGCGGTGCTTCGGGCGTGACGGCGACGGCGTGTGCGGGGAGGAGGGCCGGTGGCCGATGGCAGGCCGGCAGTTATCGCATACGGCGGCCATACGGGGCCGCCCATGCGCAAATTTCTTTTTTTCCTTTTTTTTTCAATCTACAGTGCAATCAACATCTACCCTGTGATGTAATCTACCGATCGACATTGTGCCGGCAACTTCAAGTCTTCTCGCGGTAGATTAGAGCGGATTTGCACCGTAGAAAATAATCTAGAAAGCGAAAACTGCGAATTTAGAGTGATCTAGATAATTCAATCTACTAATGCTTCGATGATTACCTTCGATTCACCGGAGCGAGTCGTACTGATAACGTGTTGAGGAACCGTCGCTGGCGACTAGTCCGATCGATTCCTCTGCTTAATGCAAAACATGATCAATCACAGAAGACAGGAAAATAGTAGATTGAAACACAGAGAGGTAGAGAGAACTCCTGATCTTTCTTTATTGCTTTCTTTCTGATTATGAGTATAAAATCTGCCTATACGGCTCCCTATTTATAGCTTACTGGTGAGATGCCCACCATGGGCCAAAACTTTCAGCCCAGACCCAGGTTTCCTAATAGAAACAAAGCACAAATTCTCAAGGGCTCAGAACCACCATCTTCCAGCTTGCGGCTTATGGCCATAAGCCGCCGCCATGTATTTAAACAAGAACAGCAACTATGGAAAAGTACTAATCTTTTTTTTTACAATGCAAGAACCCGCCATGTTTGTCCTCCCCTGCCTCCTCCTCCTCCTGTCCTCACCGCTCGGCGCCGCCGCCGCCTACTCGGAGTACTCGTGCAATGACACCACCGGTAACTACACGGTGGGCGACGCCTTCGGAGCTAACCTCGTGGGCCTCACCACGTCGCTACCCAACAACGCCTCCAACTCCCCGTCCCTCTTCGCCTCGGCGGCCATTGGCGCCGCTCCGGACAGAGTCTTCGGCCTCGCGCTCTGCCGCGGAGACATCACCGACGCCTGGACGTGCTCCTCCTGCCTCAACGACGCGTTCCAGAAGCTGCGGGCGCTCTGCGCGGGCAACAGGGACGCGACGTTCTATCACGACCTCTGCACCCTCCGCTACTCCGGTGAGGACTTCCTGGCGCGGCCGGACGACAACTCCCCAGTGATCAACGCCATGGACGTGAACGGGTCGACGTACGCCGGGTGGGACAGCCGGAACGCGACGTCCCGGAGCTTCTTCCAGTCGCTGTCGGGCACCTTGCGCCGGGAGATGGCCATGTACGGCTCGTACAACTCCACGGCGCGCCGGTTCGCCAGCGCAGTCATGTACATCAACCCGCAGCTGCCGACGGTGTACGGACTGGCGCAGTGCACGCCGGACCTCTCGCCGGGGCAGTGCTTGCACTGCTTCGATGGCCTCCAGGAGCAGAACGGCCAGTGGTTCGACGGCCGCGAGGGCGGCCGCATCCTCGGCGTCCGGTGCAACTTCCGCTACGAGGGCTACCAATTCTACGGCGGCACGCCGGACGTCCCGATCGGCTTGCCGCGTGCCACATATTCACCAACTGGAAACAATGGTAAGGAAAAGTGTACTTTTCGGCATGCACATTTGTTCAATGCAACTAATGTTAAACAGACTAGTACGTAACTACGTATATTCTTAGTTTATAAGTTAGCAATCAATTAAGTTGTAACCACTCAATTAGGGAAGTATGCTGGTAGTGTATTATTGTCACTTATTTTCTTCTGAATTGTGTAGGAAACAAGCATGGGAAGATCTTAATCATTGTTCTATGCGTGTCAATCACGGTGTTCTGTTCTATGCTGCTCGGCTGCTTCCTACTGATCAGAAGACTCAGAGGACGCGGCGGTAAGATGATACTGACACTGCAATAGAATATGGGTATAGGTTTTCCCCACCCGTTTTAGCCATCAAAAGTGCTTAATTTTCGAGAAATCTCCAATCCAGGCAAGAAGAACTTACTACATCTACAAGCACATTCGAGGAACAGCTCCAAAACAGAGGTGGCGCTCAAGCTCTGGAAGATCGAAGAGAGCAGCAGCTCAGACTTCACATTGTACGATTTCTCCGATCTGGCAGCTGCCACAGGCAACTTCTCCGAAGAAAAAAGGCTCGGAAGAGGCGGCTTTGGACCGGTTTACAAGGCAAGTGACGTCATTTACCATCTGGCAATCTTAACCCAAACGCCATTGATCAATCAGCACTAAGTCTCTGCATTATCGTGCTATTTTTTTTGTTTATCAGGGCAAGTTGCCTGACGGAGCCGAGGGTGAAGAGGCTGGCGGCGCAGTCGGGGCAGGGGCTCAAGGAGTTCAAGAACGAGATCCAGCTCATCGCGAAGCTGCAGCACACCAACCTCGTCAGGCTCGTGGGCTGCTGCGTGTTGTTTACTAACCTTGAGACAGTTTTGACATGTAGATGTAGACCAGCAGCGAGGGCTATTGCTGGACTGGAAGAAACGGCGGCACATCGTCGAAGGGATCGCGCAGGGGCTCCTTTACCTGCACAAGCACTCCCGGGTGCGCATCATTCACCGGGACCTGAAGGCCAGCAACATTTTGCTGGACAAGGATCTGAACCCCAAGATCTCGGATTTCGGCATGGCGCGGATTTTCGGCTCGAACATGACGGAGGCGAACACCAGCAGGGTCGTCGGCACGTAGTAAGAAAAGGACGGTCATATTCGCATTCTTCCACATAGATCAAGGAAGCAAACATCACTGATGTTTCACGTTTTGTGATGCTTGTTTGGTGCATTTAGTGGCTACATGGCTCCAGAGTACGCCTTCGGAGGGCATCTTCTCTGTCAAGTCCGACGTGTTCAGCTTCAGCGTATTGCTGCTCGAGATCGTCAGCGGCAAAAGGAACAGCGGCCACCAACACCCTAGAGACTTCGTCAATCTCCTCGGATACGTAAGTTTGTGCTAAAATAACAGTTGAGTTAGGGTGACCTACATCTGTTGAGGTACGAGATAGGCTACACTAACGCTAAATAAAATTTCTACTATATAAACTAAGAAGTCATATGAGTAAAAGATAATAGATCATTATCACTAGATACACAGTGCAACAGAAGAAGAGTTGAAACAGTCTGGTTCAACGTAGTGCGCGATGATGTAGTGCAACTAGTCAATCGTCCATGAATAGTAGTCAATCTTCACGAGCCAACCGTCTCCTCCTGGTGATCGTCCCGATCAGCACCGCAGTCGCAGCAGCGCTTCTACCTAAGTTCACATGTCCAGGGATAGAACACCGTGCGATGATGTGTTAGCACCAGCGCGCACGGAAGGGGTTTCGAGAGATGACGGGTAGAGTTTCGATGAGTGTGTCTTAGGATTTCCTTTGATGCTCAGTTTACCGTACAACCCTTAGCTCCATGCGTCTCTCAATATATAGCTTCCTATCGGATTCGTATCCAATACGAGTAGAGATCGTATCTTAGAGTCTATCAACTAGACCCTTATTGTTCTAACCCATTAAGTGTGTGACCCTGTAGGTTTATATACACTTGGTTATAACTCGGAAACAACTTTCCGATCATTGGTCGGTAGTGGTCCCTAGCAGGATATATGAACTCCCAAATATACATAAAAATTAATCTAGACGAAGCTTATACAATGATCGGTAACCAGGTCATATTTGCTCATGATCAAATCATAACTCCTTTATGACTAGATCGCCTCTGGTTACGAGCAGTTCGCAGACCAATCTATAATATATCCGACCAACTCACGATCAGATAGTATACTTATACGACTAGATTGTTTCTGGACGGACCTATGAACCTGCTTGCATATTCTCCGTTTGTCTCACGATATCCGATTGAACTCCAGGTGAGAAACGTGTTATCTATGGACTGTCTATTCTTTTTCCAATGTAGTGATGAATAATTTCATGTGGTCGACTCTTCGACCACTTGTAGCATAGCCATGCACTTCCTTTATCCGACCACATCAGGGGGGCCAGTGATACCTCTCCTGTTATGTAGGAAGGGTAAATCACATATCCAGCCAGATATATTCCTCAGCATATTTCATAGCACACCTGAAAACTATCTTTACAACTACCCAGTTACGGAGTAGCGTTTAGCAACTCTTAAGTTGCACTATTACATATGTAAAAAACTATGCTGATCTTAGGTACAAAGATTATACATCATCATTACTTGAAACCAACTGGTGATTCATAAAATATAACAATCTCAATAGTGACTCAAGGTGGGTCAATCTAACACCATATTCTCTAACATGTGCCCACATTATTGATTTGACATCCTCATATCTATGACCAATGAAATACGGCCATCAATCAATACAAATGATGGTCTATAAGTTACTATTGTCCTGACCAGTGACATTCAACCACCAACCAATGACATTTGACCAGAAATCTTTTAAAATAATATCATACAATAAATAAAATGCTTCACCAATAAGTAACATACTTACTAATCTTTATAAATAATATTTCATTCAGGAAACATAATAATATTTTGTTCAAAAGATCATAAATATATAAGTGATACAATTATCTATATAATTGTCTCTAGAGCATATCACTAACAATATCTTGTCTTTCAAAATTTGAAAATATGTGCTATAAAGAGTTCTAGATAAATTCTACTGGAATTTGGACTTCTACTCCTATTTAAATTATGATTCCTACTTTAAATTGGAGAATGGCCAGGAGGGAATATATAAACTATAGGGTGACCATGGTGAAGCAATCAAGCCTATTCATCTAAACGTAGAGGTGTATGAGAGGATTAGAGGCTAGTTAATTCTTTAGCAGTAGCTTCTAGTATGGGGTAATGATCTAAGGGTCCTAAAAGACTCGAGAGGGCTGTGAGTGAACGACAATCTCTTATACTCTTTTAAAGTTGTGCTTAAAAAATTTACGGTCGGGTTTACCAAATCTTTTTTTCTCCCATCGTGGTTACTTCAACATCGTTATTTTGATTCTCTGTACGAGATTCATTTGTTTGGTTGTTGATATCGTATCGCTCATATCATATCTCACAAACACTGATCTAATCTGGGTGACGCTGCATATAAAAAGGGCATTAGAGTATAATAACAATAACGAGAACAATAATATAAGCGTTTCCTACCAACTTCGCATTTATTTAATCCTAAGTGTAATTCCTAAATTAAATACAAAACATGCTTGCGGCTTATCCATTACCATTGGGTCAATCTTTTGATCTCATCTAGCGTTACTGCATTTGCAACATACTCAGTGACAACGACTATAATCCTCTCAATTCTTTGTCACCAGGCATGGCAGCTGTGGAGCGATGGGAGAGGCTTCGAGCTGATCGACCCGACGCTGGACGACTGCAACGAGGTGACGAGCATCATGCGGTGTGTCAAGGTGGCGCTGCTGTGCGTGCAGGACAACGCGATGGACCGGCCGGCGATGACGGACGTGACGGCCATGCTGGGCAACGACGGCGTGGCGCTGCCGGACCCGAGACGGCCGCCGCACTTCCACCTGAGGGTCACCAGCGAGGATGGGTCGGAGGTCCACACACGCTCGCACTACACCGGGTCGTGCAGCACCAACGACGTGACCATCACCACCATCGAAGAAGGAAGATAGCCACAGCATGTTGATCGACCATTGCACTTTTTTTCCCTTGTGGCCTTTCTTTTCGTGGTCGAACCGAGGTGTGTGAATGAGCAGACGAATTGTTTTGGTTTTAGATGTTTCTTGCTGCTATGTGACGCACTGACGTGCAGGACAGTTGATTATATCGTTGTCTATAGGGGCAGATTCAGATCTATAGCTGTCTATGCTCTAATTTGAAGCGTAGAGTTTTTACCAGTTCAAAGTTTAGATAAACCCGAGACGTAGCCTTCCTCCGCATCCGCTACTAGTTGTACAGACAATTGCATAGCACTGTAGCAGTACTAGGATAGAATGAAGAGCTAGGACAACTGGTAGTACGAACGAAAAGAAATTGAACAGTACATGATCTGGACAGAATGCAACGGAGTCGCTGGGTTGGATTTCGACACGAACAGGTGTCAGGGTAGGTGCGCGCGGCACGCCTGACTATTCAAGCCGTGTACTGTGAACCTGGTAGTGATGATGGCTGCTAACTTTGAGGGGTGGGAAATCCACGTGTACGTATAGTAATTGTGGTTAGCACTGTAAAATTATGTACATGTTAGTTGTCCGCAAGTTTATATTAGTTGTCGGTAAGTTGTTATATATAATTTTTTTATGTGGAACAGAAAGAGAAGATAAAAATAATGTTTAGTATTTAACAAATGGTTTTATAGATAGCTTTCTACTGTCTATACCATTATATAGATAGCTATATGAATAACCCATTAATTGTATGTGATCATTTTAGACAACTATGTAGAGAACCCATTGTATAAGTTATTTTAAATTTTACCTATAGATAATATAAGGATATATTATAGAAAACAACTGTATATACAGTTACATAGATGGAATACTTTTCTTTTGGAAAAATCCAGCGATTCAGACGTGTTTCCCCTCATGGGCCTGCTGGCCCAGGGCGTTGCGTGGAGTGGGTAGGGGCCGAGGCGGCGACAAGTTCCCCTCAGAAGCAAATTTAGCTCGCGCGTTTTGGCCCAACTTACATACATAAGTTAGTTTTAATTAAAAAATTGATTACGTAATTGAGTGTTTAGCGTATCGTTCAATCTGCTATTATCTATTATCTAGTGAAGTTTTTTTTCCTGGCGCTATAGTACACCGCTATAGTACTTTGCTATAGTACATCGTTACAGTACCAAACAGTAATCGCTACAGTGCCGAACAGTACTGCTACAGTACGATCGAAAAAACATTCTGTTTTTTTTGTTATTTCTATTTTTAAGATTGGGCAATTAGAAGACAGAAAATTTAAGAAAAAGATCTGTTGTGTGCTGCAATCATTCACGCCCCTCTGATTGCCATCGATGATCCTACAAGTGATATCAGAGCCAGGTTACAATGGCATCAGATCGAGATCGCTTTTCAGGTAAGCCACTGTTTTTTGATGAATCAGATTATGTTTATTGGAAAACACGCATGGAGGTTTTTCTTCAAGCACAAGGTAATTCTAACTGGCAAAAAGTTGAAAATACATATGAAGTGCCTCATGTTGTTACAACTGAAAATTCCTTTGATGTTGAAGCTAATGCTAAGGCTAGAAATATCTTGTTGCAATGTTTAAGTAGAAACAAGTTTGTCAGAATTGCTCACCTCGAATCTGCAAATAAAATTTGGACCACTCTAGCGGATTATCATGAATGATCTAAATCTGTTAAAGGTGTGCATTAGAATCAATTCAAAAGAAAGTATTCTAAATTTGAGATGAGACCTGGAGAATCAGTAGATGCTCTTTTTGATCGTTTCAATAAAATTGTTAGTGATTTGCAATCTGTAGATGTGACATATTCTGATTCTGACAATGCCTGTCAAATTTTAAATGCTTTGGATATGTCTATTTGGAATGTGTTAGTCACTACTATTAATCATTCTGTTAACATGGAAACACTCACTTTGAATGATCTTTATTCTAAGATAAAAACACATGAGATTGATATTTTGGTTAGGATAGACAAGACTAATTCTTTGGGCTTAGTGACTAACCAAGCTGACAATTCTTCTAGTTCTTCTATTGTTTGTTTGTCTGCATTGTGCTCTATTTCAGATGAACAATTAGAGGAAATTTCAGAAAAACAACTTGTACTTCTCTCTAACAGGGTGACCAAGGCAATTAACAATATCAGATCAAGACGGAGAGGAGTTCCAATCAGATGCTATGAATGTGGTGAGTTAAACCACATTAAGATGAATTGTTCAAAACTGAGGATCAAGGAGGTCAAAGATAACAAGGCACCAACTCATCGCTCTCAAATCAAGATTGATCCAAATAAGAAGCGCAATTATCGCAGGGTAGTCAACAAGATAATTTCAGCACTTGATGAGATTGTTTTGAATAATGATGATTCTGAAAGCAATGATGAGGGCAATGAGAAGAAGGCAAAGGAGGTGGACTTCACAGGAATTTGTTTTATGGCTAACAGTGAGGAGCTCAACGATGATGATCTTTATAGTGATCCTGATGAGGTAAAACCTTCTTATACTGATTTATCTCGTGTTGTGCTTATATTGACAGAGGAGCTCAAAAAGTGTAAAAAGAAAATTAAAAATCATGATTTTGTTGTTGAGAGCTTAAATTCTGAAATCAATAGACTTAGAGCTTCTATTCCTGATGATGAATCTGCTAGAACAATTAATGCATCAAACTTTCTTCAACTTAGTGATGTAACTGCTAAACTTGATGAGTTGAAATTGGCACATGACTCTTGTGGTGAAAAGTTAAAATTTGCAAATGATGAAATTGAAAAGCTCAAGTTTAGCTCTTCTACATGTTTAGAGTCAAGAATTTCAAATGCCCAATCTAAAATTTGCTCTAATTGTGAACTGCTAAAAGCTATACTTACTTCATCACAAGAAACAATTCAACAGATGCTTTATCATGATATATCTTCTTGCTATAATTGTCCTAAACTTAACACTGAAATAGAAACTTTGACTAGGCAACTTAATAATTTTGCTGAAAAAGAAAGATTGGCTCAATCTAGTGCTTCTAAAAATCTTGTCAATGAACCTGTTAAATGCACAACTTGTCCTACTCTAGCTAAATAAAATGAATACCTGAAAGACACTTTAGAGAGATTTTCTTTTGGAAAGAAAATTTTGAATATGATTCTAGACAAGTCAAAAACAAGTGTGAAAATTATGGTTTAGGATTTAATTTTGTTGAGTATGCCAAGAATAATCCTCCTAAAGTTATTAAGCCTCTTGAATCTGATAAAATTGAAGTGAAACTTGAACCAAAATAAACTGTGTTTAAATCTGTTGGCTTTGTGCAAAGTTCATCGAATAATAATGTAGGTGCTAGCTCATTATCTCAAAAAAATTCTGATTATGTTAAATTACATTGCACCTACTGTGGAAAAGAGAGAGCACTTTATAGCCACCATGATTCAGAAATAAAATCATAGATTTATTCGGAAGAAATTGGCTGGCGGCGGCTCACGGGTGTTAATCTTCGGCCTCGGGAGGCGCGTTCCATGGCATTGTTCCTCAGGCAGTAACAATCTCGCGGGCGTGTGCAGCTGTGCGCACCCACACCAAATTATCGGCCATGACATGAGGTCATTAAAGATTGCAAACAAGTCATTGGCTGCATGCATGTATTAATCTGTGCGCTCTGGCCGACACATGGATTAGGAGGTGACTTTGTCTTGGCGTGCAATCGAAGAAAGCAACATCTCAGTTTTTTATTCGGTTGCTACAGTACTCTACCATTTTTCTACAGTGCCCTACAGTATTTGCTACAGTACTCTACTATATTGCTATAGTACCTAAGATAAAAACAATATTTTCTTGCTATTTTTTATGCGATATTGAGAAAAAGCTTCCGCTAGGATTTTAGTAACATTAAATTTCATTACACCTATTATGGAAGAGATAGATACTTGAATGAATTTTGCTTTAGACGTACTAAAAAAGAGAGGAAGGAAATATTGAATGCTTTAAGACAAAAACATACAACCTTTTTTGTTCCTAGATCTCATGCAAAATCTAAGTTTTTAGAGAACTTTTATGATGACTTTAAATCTGGTTCACGTGCTGATTTTGGATTTAATTCAAATAATTCATGTCCTTTTCGGCATTCTGATCACCCATATGCACGTGATATTGGTTATAGCTTTGTTGCTCCTGCTCATCGTGTGTCTTAGTACCGGATTCCTCGATTTTACTTCACTAACCCCAGTACTGTGAGACCGATATTTCCTGTGATGTAAGAAAAGCTGATGAGGATGGAGAACGTGAGCTAGATTGGGTTTTGGTCTATTACATCATTGCTTGATTGAAACACTTGATGGTTCTTCTCTCTCTTTGATTGCTTCCAAGAGATTTCACTTTTTGAGAGGCCATGTGAAAAAGGTGATGTTCTATACCTTATTGAGTTAGATTCTCATGTTGCTGATATTCTTTCAAAATCGCTTGATTCTTCCTGTTTGGCTCATTTGCGAAGTGAGTTGGGTATGTTACATCTTATAGGATTATTCTGAGGGGCAGCGTGTTGTTTAAAATTTTCAGAAGCTTTATTCATTATACTTGTTAAATAAATGGACAAGTCCAAGCCATTGAAGTTGTAGAGCTCTTTATCATCTTTACTCATATGCTGTGTAGTTTTGATCATGACTGGTTGTAATTAATTTTTTATATTTGAACTAAAATATGACATGGCGGAATACTTTGACTAGATTAACTATAGATAGTACTTTACGATGTTCATCGAAAATGATTAGCTTGATTGTGAGTCTTATTTTAAATCTTAGCTATGAGACTTGCATGTTTCATATTGCGATATTTTTATGATTACTCAATTTGACATGTTATAAAAATGCTTCAAGCATGCTATGGCACACAAAAAAAAGTGCACAAATAAAAAGGAATATGCTTTAAGCATGCCACCATTTATAAGAAATAAGATATCATGAAAAGAAGTATGTTACAAGCATGCCACATACCTATGATTGAGTGTGGAGCAATAGGTTATTACATGAGACTGTTAGCTCGTCTGGATTTAAACTTTGCTTCATTTTTAGGCTCTGACTTTTCGTCAGAATATCTCATTATGCTCTTTATAATTGATTTGGTCATTGTTGAGATGCATGTTATTAATATAAATTGCTTAATTATGCTTAAGACTGGTTTTGGAATTGCTATATGATGTATGACTTTGTGTGATCTAGATAGCTTTACTAAAAATATGGCTTGGTTCCTTTATTAAATCAATGCACATTGGTTGGATAATCTACAAAGCTTCTTAATTTTTACTCTTATTATTCTTTCTTAGAATTATGCATTCTTTGAAGGTTCTTGATGATTACATTGCCAAAGGGGGAGAAATTAGAAAGAATGTAGAGATATTAAAGAAGTTTGTTAAATTTGCTTCTCTTATGTTGAAGGGGAGAGGCTTTGAAGAGATTTGAGAGTTGAGGCTTAAAATGCTTTTTCGGCTTCAGTTTTTCACTTATATCTGTTTGAAGCTAATTCATCATGCAATCTTGAGATGTTATCAATGTATTCATTAAGGGGGAGATTGTTAAACCATGTGGCTAGGTCTAGGATATTTTGGTGATGAATAATTGACAATGGTTAATTTATGATGATGAATATTTGATGATATTGCTTATCGATGTTATGCGAGAGATGTGGTATGTGTGGACTGATGTTGGTCAAGTTGGAATGACCTTGTGCCAAAAAAATGTTCTTTGGTCTTTTACATGTGCAGGGTGAGCATAGAGGCGATCATGGTCGGTAACGAGGTGGACCAGGATTAGGATGGGGAGATCCGAGGTTCGGACGGTCAAGGATGTCACGAGATGGTTGGGCTCATGCTAGGGGCGCGTGGAGATCAGAGGTGGATGGTGCGTGAAGAAGTTACGGGAGGTGTGGTCCTGGAGGCTTTGACACGTGATGAGTTGAAAAGTCCGAAGTGTAAAAATCCGTGTTAGGAAGAGTTTCGGGTCCCTTAAAAATTAGTGGGCCAAAAGCTTAGTTGAGGTAAAAATGCCCAGGCCTAGTTGAACGAGTTGTATTAGGGTTTTGAGAAGGAAGAAAAAGTGAGGTATAAAAAGGAATAGGACGTGGAACGTGCTACGCAGTTTTTTAGGGGACAGAGAAAAAATTGCGACGGCTTGTGAGAGGTGGCCGTGACGTGAAGAAAAAGAAAAGTGATGAACATTTATTGCGGTTTTTGAATAAAAAGTTTGAGTTTTTTAATTCGTATATATTATTGTTTTTCTTTGTTTGGTGATTATTAAAGTTTCTCTATGTACTGATATCTATCTGTGATTTTTTTACTTACATACATGAGTTAGTTTTAATTAAAAAATTGATTACGTAATTGAGTGTTTAGCGTATCGTTCCATCTGCTGTTATCTATTATCTAGCGAAGTTTTTTTTCCGGTGCTACAATACATCGCTATAGAACTTTGCTATAGTACATCACTACAGCACCAAACAGTAAACGCTACAGTGCCGAACAGTACTGCTACAGTATGATAAAAAAATCGTTATGTTTTTTTTGTTATTTCTATTTTTCAGATTGGGCAATTAGAAGACAGAAAATTTGAGAAAAAATTTCTGCTGTGCACTGCAATCATTCACCCCACCCTGATTGTCATCGACGATCCTATAGGTCAAAATTTGATATGTCGTGTTCTTACCTTGTTTCAATTTGGTCAGTAGCAAGTACCGTGCAAGATGTGATCCTGGCCGTTGCAATTTTGGTGGCTATTGCACCTTTTTCCTTCCGAAAATCTGTACCAATTTGCAAAAAAATTCCGGTTTTTTAAGATACTATCTGTAGGCACACTAACTTGAATGGCTATCTGTAGTCTCACAATTTTGAAAGTACTATCATAATTTATAGGAGTTGCAGGATACTGAGAAAAGGGGCAAGATGGAACAATTGCTGAATTTCAATTTGCTGTGTAATAACCTGGGGACCATAGTTTTTAGTTGATAGAACTGAGAGGATCGTAAATATTCCTTTCTTATCTGTCCATTAGTTATGTCTATAATCTCTTGTAAAATTTAGAGAAAATTTTGTGAGGTTGTGACACTTTAGTTTGATATATTGCATTTTATTTTCTAAACTTTCTAAATTTGTTTTCGTTTGCACGGTTGGTCGTTTTGACCATTTAGTAAAAGAATCGGCTGAGTTAGCGCTAGGGGTGGACCCAAAGAGGGGGGAGTGAGGGCCCAGGCCGCCACTCAATTCGCAGGAACTCAGGTATATAGCCCAAGATTTAATGCTAGTGCCCCCACTCAGCCCAACTAAAAGGCCCTCACTCATGCTAAAATTATGAATGAGAACAATTCAGCATACTATGTGTATTGTTGTGCCCCCTCTCAGATTTTGTCCTGGGTCCGCCCCTGGTTAGCGCGTGGGGCTGCCTTGGTGGTGCATGTGGATGCTACGGTAGCGTATGTGGATGTCTTGGTGGCGCATGTGGTCAACGCAGTGCGGTGGGTGGAGGACATGCGGTCATGGCGCATGTAACGCCCCCGTTTCCAGGGGCGCGTACGGACACGACATTCCGCAACTATTCACGTATGAACAGTTATGGAGTGTCGTGCAAGAGTATACCATTGCATGCTTACAACAAAAATCCAGCATATATTTCACATATGGAATAACATCCAGTTTTGACAGCGGGGCGTGCAAGCCCAAAATATAATTACATCACAAAAGACTCCAAGATCCGCTTGAGCGCGGCGAAGACCTAAAGCCACGGGTCCTCGTCGAAGAAGAGATCCTTCGGGACGTCCTCGACGGGGAGACCTTCTTAACACGAAATCTTGAATTGCCTTCTTTTCTTCTGGTATCTGTGGAATTTTTGCAAGCTTGAGTACTCCAACCCCGTACTCAGCAAATCACAAGGGAAACCCTACTTTAACTATATGCACGGATCAACAAAGGAAGGGAGTATACTTGGTTTATTAACTTTGAGTGGATGCAGTTTTATTTGCAAATATTTTGATAAAACGGACCCAAAACTACTGCTCAATATCTTAGGGGTTTTCATGAAGAGTTAATTAACCAACTGGATAAGTTAAAGCATGTACAAATCTACTTAAGCTTCGCTGCTGGAATCACAAGTGACACAGCTCCAATAACCGGGAGCACAGCGTATTCGAATACCATTTATTTGACTCTGCAGAGTTTGCTCAGCTTTACCCACACGATCCCTTAACTCCCGCGACAGAGTTAAGAAAGCCAGGTCGTTTCACTGCTCAATTCTTTATATAGGCTCTACCCGGTAGAATCCACTCGGGTCTGGCTCACACACACACACACCCACAAAAAGAGAAAACAAACGTCCGCTTTGAGTGAACTCTACCGTTGTTAGGCATCCGCAGCACGGCTTGCCTAACTTTTGTTACCCAAACACCTACTTCACAACACCTGTAGAGTTTCAATTGAGTTGAGCAGCTACTAAACCAGTGTTGACAAGTCAACTCCTGTGGTTGAGCGGTCACCATGTCATTTGCTCAGCGTAAGGTCTGGTCCTTATATTTTTCCCTCAGGGGCCCGTAACCCCTGCCAGGTCCGCAACCTGCAACCCAAGGTAAGAGGCGGGCGAAAACCGTCTTGCGGCGCACCACAGCCCCCCTTACCCTATCCTGCGCATCGACATACTCCGCCCTAGGGCACGGTGCCCCATCCCACCCTGCCCTAGAGTCGGGTTTTCCAAATTCTATTGGCCCGCAGCCACAATCTTATTAGTGTAAAGACTTTGCATGATAATAATAATCTATGATTATCTAGATTAACAGATAATTATTTCTAGGGTTACAAAGGCATGGCTACAAGCTTAACATGGCATTTCACGGTGGTAGGTTTAACTACATATCATGTCATAGGTTTAACTACATATCATGTCATTCTAAACATTTTATTTTTACTTTGAGCTAACCTTTCAGAACTAGCTTAATGCAAATAGCATAATAACATAATTTAAATGGCATGGGATTTCAACATGGTCAAGGACTTGTGACTTGCCGTAACTCTGGACGATCTTGGCGAGCTCGAACGTAGAAGCTTCTGGATCCTGGGACTGTTCTTGAATTTCCGGGATTTTGAACTAGCGCAAACACATAAAATAAATAAGTCCGGCTTGAGCCTAATCAAGCGAGGGAAAAAGTAAACTATTTAAAAGGAGTAAAATGCATAAATCTTCAAATAGGGAATTTTAGGAATTTATCTGGGATGAATTTGAAGAAAGGAAGGTCAAAAATGGGTTCAGGACATTATTTGGAGCAAAGTGGTGAAATTTGGGATTTTTTGGGATTTTCTGTGATTTTCTAGGATTTATTTGGATTTTCTGGGATTTTAGAAATTGATAAACTCTCTGGAAAATGGTTTAAACAGTGTTGGGCCGGCCCGAGCTACAGCGGCGCGCCTCGCGCGACCCACAGGCCTGCGCACTCGGGCGATGGGGTGGCCGGCCCGGCCCACGCCAACGCGCGCCCGCGCGACTCGGATGCGCGGCGCGTGGCCCGGGCGATTGGTCAGGATGGGGCGGAGCGGACGGACGGGATAGGTTGCGGGGCGGATCGGATGGCGGAGGAGAGGGGATGGCGGGCGAAGCGGTACGGATGATCCGATGGACGAGGTTAAATGACAACGGGAGGATCCGACGGCGGAGGAGGGGCCACGCCTTCGTCTTCCTCCTCCAGCGGCTACAGTGCTCCCGGAGTGGGGGTTATGGTGGCGACGGCGGCCTGGGCGCCAGGGAGCTTGTCGGCGGCCACCGAGGGCACCAGTGGGTGGAGTGGAACACGGGGAACTCGTTTTGGGTGGTTGGGAGGCGAGGAAATCAGTGGAGGAGGCGGGAACCAGAAGGGGGTAGTGCGGCTCATCGGCGGCAGTTGGGGTCACCGGCGGAGATTTAACTCAATCGGCTACGGCCACACGCTCAGGGGGACCAGAAGCGCACGTCGGCGGTGGTGGCGGTAGCTGGGGGGCCTCTTGGAGCGCTGGCCACGGGAGGGGTGCGGCGGCCGGAGGGGAACTTCGATGCCGGGGCTCCTCGGGGCTTCACCTGGCCAGGGGAGGGTGTCAACGGGTTTAGGGGAGGGCGCAGAAGCTCTGGGCGAATGCAATTGGGAAATGAGCAAGGGAGAGAAGGGAATGGCTTACGGGGGTCACCGGCGCAGGGGAGAGCGGCGAGGGCGACTTGGGCGACGCGGCCTCAATCGGCAGCTCAGGGAGGCTCTGGAGAGTGGTGGGAATCGAGCGAGGGTGGTGGAGGAGCTCGGGGAGCAAGGGGGAAGTGAGGAGGCTGGGTAGGGGCTTTTATACCCGGCGGGGGAGGGAGGAAGCTTCGTGGGGGAGAAGGCACGGGCGCGGTCAAGGCGGTCAAGGGGAGGACTGGGCGACGACCGGGCTGGCGAGGGAAGAGGGAAGGGAGGAGAGGCTGGCCGGTGGGGCTGAGCGGAGGAGGCGGCGACGCGCGGCGAGGCTGGCGTCGGCCGGTGGCGTCAGCACGGCGAAGGGGGGAACGAACCCACTGGCGAAGACCGGGCGCGGTCGCGAACACGTGCGGCGCGTGCGCGAAGAGGAAGGCGGGGAGGGAGGAAGGCGCGAGTGGGGAGGGAGAGCGAGGCGACGCCAGGGGAGGAGGAAAACGGAGAGGGGGAGCGGCGCCAGCGGGAGAAAGAAGGAGGGAGGCGCCGGGGAGCGGGTGAAAGCGGGAAGAGGTGGGAAATGGCGGGGCGCCGAAGGAGAGGGGAGGCGCCTGGCCGAGATAGGAAAGCGGCAAAGAGGAGGGACTTTCCCAAAAAGGAAATTTTCCGAAATTCACTCAAAATTCAGCAAAAATTAAGGAAAATTTGGTTTGAAATTTTGGGACTTTTCAGCGCAACCCAACGGCGACCATGCTGGTGCACGCTACGCTCGTCCTTCTAGTGCGGCAGGACATGAAAAAGATCTCGTACACGGTCTCGCGGAGCTTGACGGGGCCGAACGTGTCAACGTGGCTGAAGGGGCAAATGAGGTCGGCCGCAGTGAAGTCGAGCTTGGTGATGTCCGACGACTGCGCCGGCTAGGATCCCGCGGAGGCGGAGCGCGAGCGCTGGTGGCGCCCCATGATCCCCCCGTATGTTACGGCCGACCGACCGAGCCGAGCGAGCAGGCGACGTTGGCTAGCGACGCCGCCCACCCGTGTGTGCGCACGTTCATGGCTGAGGCGCCAGACAAGTTGGAGCTAGATGAGGAGTTTGACATGATACCGAGCGCGAGGCAACCGGAGGTGGCACGCGTTCGGTACAACACGAGCGCCTGCAGCCTCTCCATGTGCGTTGTTGTGGCCATGGTGTTGTACGTACATGGTGCCCATTAAGGTGGTGGCCCAGGTCGCTGGGTTCTATTACCTCCGGCACCCAATGTTCTGGGACCGGATGCTAGCGCCGGTGATCAACTTCTACCGGTGGCTACCTTCCATGTCTGAACGAATCATGTAACTGTTGTGGTGAGCAGGAGCGCACACACGCTATCACAAATGCCTGTTCACACGAATTAGCTAGCGTAAGTGAATGTGAGACAAGGGACTTGTGCTGCTCAACAACTTGCAGCATTTTCTGGTTCTTTTCCTCTTTTCGTTTAAGTCACCTAAGACCACGTATTAACTAACAACAATACTATAGGACCGAATAGACAACAGAGGATGTGAATGGTGCCTTTAAATTTCCCTCCTAAGTATTCACTTATCCGTTTTCTCCGATAGCTACAAAGCTATGAAGACTAAGGTAGGAATCCCACTTGATAGTCAAGAAACAGAGTAGAACACAACTAGTTAGCAGTGAAAACAATATGGTCGAAAAGGTCAAAGAAACAGAGTCGAACACAACTAGTCAGCAGTGAAAACAACGTGGTCGAAATTCGACTACTAGTCGGAAGTTCAATGTGGTCGAGAATCGACTATCAGACGGAAATCACAGTAGTCAAAGATTGACTACATGTCGATACCAGTGTAGTTATAAATCGACTATCAGATGAAAATTATTGCGGTCAGTGATCGACTGACAGTTGGATACCTACTCAGTTGGAGATTGACTCTCGGACAGAAATCCCCGTTTCGTAGATCAACTCCCAGTCAGATACCAACGTAGTCAGAAATCAACTCTCGCGGTCACAGATCACAGTGTAATAACGAGTCACAGTAAAAAACAATTCACATCCACAGAAAAATTAGTGCATCATGAAGCTTCAATTAACAGAGAATTAGTACCAATTCAGTTGAACAATACTTGAGAATAGCAATTAGACAATAGGAGAGGAATTAGAGATAACCAAAGAAGATTTAGCAGAGGAGGCCGAGGTGGCAGAAGTGGAGCAACAGGGGTCGGCGATGTGGAAGAAGTCGGGGTCGCGGTCACCGAGGTTGGCATCGGGATGGCGGATGTGGATCTGGAGGGGTCGCCGGACTTGGTGGAGATGTCGCCGGCGGCCGGAGACTGAGGAGGGAGAGAAGCAAATGGAGGCTAGGGAAGAAGAAAAGCGGCGGCGCTGTGGAGTAGCGGCGAAGGGATGAAGGGCTGGCGGCCGGATGTGGAGAAGAAGGGAGGAGAGGTGGCAGCACGCGGGTGGAGAAAAGCACAGGGGCGGCCGATAAAGGGAGAGCAGAGAAAAAGGCTGGCGGTGCAAGGTAGAGAGTGCGGTGGATTGGCAGTGGAGGAGCAGTGGCTACGAACGATGTGGAAGTGGAAGGCTGCGGAGATGTGATGGCGCGCCAGCGAGCTACAGCCCGGCGCTCGTCGGTGGCCGGATATGGAGGAGAATGGGGGGAGGAGAAGAAGGTGAAGGGGAGACAGAAGAAAGAACCGGGCTCCATGAAGGACCGAAATGGCGACAGAGGGGGGTGAATGTCGATCTTTAAAAATCGCCCCCAACAAGTATCCTCACTTAAGCTTCTTCTCCAATAGCTATGGGAGCTATGAAAAAGGAAAATAAGCCCTCACTGGAAATCACAGAGACAAGGAAAAACCAGATCCAAACAGAAGCAGTCAAGAAAAATAAAATCAGAGAAAGTCTGACTGCAAGCGGTAGTACCGCTGAGACAAGCGGTAGTACCTCTCGAGGAGCGGTAGTACCTCTCGAGGAGCGGTAGTACCTCTCGAGGAGCGGTAGTACCTCTGAGCGGTAGTACCTCTCGAGGAGCGGTAGTACCGCACGACGATCGGACTTGTCCGAACGTTCCTACGCTGCCGATCAGACTGGTCCGAACAAACTGGTAGTACCGCTAGGACGAGCGGTAGTACCTCTGAGCGGTAGTACCTCTCCAGGAGCGGTAGTACCTCTCGAGAAAAACAGCAAACAGGATTTTCAGGCTGAAACTTTGAGACTTCGGATTTTTGGCTAAAAAGAAGGTTTGCTCTCAATCTTTTTGATCCAAGGCCTTACTACAACATACTAAATAGTAAGGGGACCTTGGGAAACAAGAGAATCAAACCAAGAAGCAAGAATTTCAGATTATGGGTACAAATCTGAATTTTTGCACAACCTGAGCCAAAAATCAAATTACTCCCCAACCGTTGATTCTTTGGCTATGAAATTTTGAGGGTAGCTAATTAATAGTCTCTGGACTCTCCATTCCAAATTTCAAGCCATCTCAACAAGGGAATCAAGAGCAGCTCCAAACCCTAGAAACTGAGTTCATGAACAGAGGAAGGCCAAAACTGAAAACTGAGAATTAAACCAAGTTTGCTCTTCGGGAAATCGATCAAATGATCTTGTGGCACTAACCCATCATAGAGCAACCCATTTTGGGCCTTCCCAACAAGCAAGAACTCGAAAATCAAAAAGCTCAGAAATCAACCAAATGGAGCAACGAAGAACAGAGAGAGAGCACGAACAGATAAAAACTTCAGGACTTTCATTCATTGATTCACAGAGAATACAGAGGAGTCCCGATACCCCGACTTGATACAAAGAAAGGATTACAAGCTCTCAATCTCATCCTCTCCCACTCTCAAACCTCAAGAACACACCCATACATGCTTGAGGAGGGATAAGAACACTCTGTTCTATCTAGAACCCATCGAAGAAGGACAGAGGGAGCACAACTCTGCCTCTCCAACCACTAAAGACTAAAGGAAAACCACCTCCTAAAGCCTCTTTTGACTAGGGCTAACCCTAATTCCCTCCAAAATGCTCAAGTGGGCATGCAGCCCCTCCTCTCCTTTTATAGCACTTGGCTAACGGGTCTCCGCCCCGTTACACCCGCTACGTCCAACGGAGCCCGCTCCCGCTCGTGCAGCCTTGCGAATTTCCTGATTCGCCCCTCCTGCACCTTCCGGGAAGCTTCCGCGCTCCTTGCCTCGCACGCCTCGCAACCACCTCGAGTCCACGTCGTCTTCGACACATCCCGACCGTTCTGACCTCAGCGCCACCTGCGCCTAGTCCGGTCCACCGTGTCTCGCCACGACTCCAACTCGACATCCTGCAGTCATACAGACAAGAAAACACGTCAAATAGCACCGCTCGACACATGAAAGCATAAATACCATCACACTTACCACAGACGAAGTCCAAACCTGTCGAAACATTAGAATATACATCCTAAGCCCAAATGACCAAGTTTGACCAAAGTCCGACCGAGCCCGATTGCGCCACGCAACGGCTCGACTCCGAACCACTCAAACCAAACTCGACTATCCTAAACCTTTGTCAATTTACTCATCATTCACATGGAGTCACGACCACCTGGTCTCTCAATCTCCCCCTTGATGAGTATATTGACAAACTCAGAAAAAGCATGAAGTTGAGTTTGATTTTGACGAATCCAACATGGTCCAAAGAAGATAATGAAGCTAATGACCATGTCGACAGAAGGAACACTAGAGCAACAACTGAAAGAGCAAATTGATCTCCAAAGCTCTAAACTGTTTCCAACAGACTTTTTCTTCTCTATTCTCCCCCTTTTGGCAATAAACACATCAAGATGCAATAGAGAGAATATGACATGTCAATGGATGAATATGACTGAAGTTTGTTTATTTAAGCATTTAAAGCCATGAGAATTATCCATATTGACCATAATGTAGTACACCAAGCCATAGCTAAAAAAAACGCTATCTAGATCATGACAACATATATATAAACCAGCTAGAGCACAAAGATGACAATCTGAAATGTAATGCATTTTGAGAGCAAGTCAAGTCATCAATGAGTAAAGTCTAGCTAGAGACATCCAAGGATAATGCAGGCCATGTCAATAAGCTAAGCGGAACAAAGAAGCTAACATTGAGTCCAAATAGAGTGCTATAAGCTCAAGATTGAAACAATGGTTAAGGTACTTGGTTCTGATTGTAGATTAAGCAAATTGAGCACATTAAACATTGTCTTTTGAAAGCATATGGTTGTTTTCAACCCAATTTTTTGTTTATGTGCTAGATCTCAAGCCTTATGCGACTACTCCAAGCAATAAGCTTAAGAAGATAGTCTAGGTCATCCAAAACTCCCCCTGAGTTCATGCCTAGTGCAATGGCAAGCTGTCTCATGAGAAAGAATTGGTGAAATCAGTTTTTTCGCACAAATATGGTGGTTGTCAACCAACATTTTGTTTTATCATGTGCTAGATCTCAAGCCTTATGCGACTACTCCAAGAAAGAAGCTTAAGAAGATAGTCTAGGTCATCCAAAACTCCCCTAAGTTCATGCCAAGTGCAATGGCAAGCCGTCTCATAGGAAAGAATTGGTGAGATCAGTTTTTTCGCACAAAAGAGATCTGTTTGCTTTTTAACACATTGTACTAACTCATGTATCATCAGGAGACTAAAACAGCTCAAACTAAGGCTCAATATAGATTCAACGCTCTACTCAGCCTATTTGACATGGCATGAATCATAAAAGGATAGCTCAAGAAAGACTAAACTCAAATGCTAGCATGACAAGTTTAATTTAAGTTGATCAATTTTACTTAACTTATCATGGCAAACGCTAGTCTACACATATGAAGTCATGATAAATTTAGCAAGCTAAGCACAAGTCATGGCAAGGTGTAAAGCATTGAAGCATGTCATAACAGGATAATAATCAAGGCTCAATGCAGACTGATTATAATGCTAGAATGCTGAAAATGCAAGAAAGTCCAGCTCCTCCTCAACATTAGATGCAACTTTTAGTTCAAGTTGAGTTATGTCAAAATTAAGCTTCAGAAGCTCCCAAATGAACTCCCCCTGAACCAAAGCAATAAAATCGAGAAGCTGGCAAAGAAAAACAGGCAGTCCTTAGAGCATAGAAAAGATATAGAAGCAACTATGGCTTAAACTGACTCTCATCTACCCCAAATGACTCCAGGACTAACAGCTGATTGTCGAACACACACTAGAGAGCAAACACGTACCCTGTCTACCCGAGGGTGGCCCAACCCTCGCTAGAACCTACAAGAAGTGAGTGAGCTCAACCTAGTGAGATAAGAAATAGCTAATCCTGGAAGCACAAGACAAGAGTAAGAAGTCTAAGCAACTCAACACAAGAAACACTCTAACCTATGCTAGAAGGACTTAACCCAATGCACCCGCAAATGCAATGCAACAGAAATGAGACAGAAGCATAATTAATATAATAAAGCAGTAAAGCCCAAGCTCCCCCTCACTACAGTCCGTAAGGACAAACCACTCCAAACTCTCCCCGCAGAGCTGAAAACCTCGAACTGTCCAAAGGCTTGGTGAAGATATCAGCCAACTGGTGGTCACTCTCCACGAACCGGAGCACTATGTCACCTTTCTCTACATGGTCTCTAAGGAAGTGGAAGCGAATATCAATATGATTGGTCCGAGAGTGCTGCACTGGGTTCTTAGCAATGTTGATAGCAGACGTGTTATCACAAAAGAGTGGAACACTGTCTAAAGCTAACCCAAAGTCCCGCAGGGTCGAAACCATCCAAAGTACCTGGCTACAGCAACTGGCTGCAGCAACGTACTCGGCCTCTGCAGTGGACTGTGCAACACCGGACTGCTTCCTCGAAGACCAGGAAACGAGAGAAGTGCCAATGAATTGGCAGGTGCCGGAAGTGCTCTTCCTATCTATCCTACAACCAGCGAAGTCTGCATCCGAAAAGGCTCTCAAGGAAAGACAGGATGAGGAAGAGTACCAGATACCATAGTCAATGGTAGCTCGAAGGTACCGAAAGATGCGCTTCACCGCCTGGCGGTGAGATACGCGAGGAGAAACTTGAAAACGAGCACACAGACACACGGAGAAGTGTATGTCTGGTCTCGAGGCAGTGAGGTAAAGAAGGGAGTCGATCATACTTCTGAACTCTTTCTGATCAACTGGCTCGCCATCCTCATCTGGGTCAAGATAGGCTGTCGAAGCCATGGGAGTTGACACCGGCTTACCATCACTCATATCGAAGCGCTTCAGGAGGTCACGAGTGTACTTTCCTTGATGAAGAAATGTACCCTCCCGAGTCGGAAGAAGGTCAACTCACCCATCATACTCATTTCAAACTCGGTGCTCATGACATCCGAGAACTGGGAAACCAGAGTATGGGAAGAGCCGCCAAAGATAATGTCATCGACATAGATCTGGACGAGCAGAAGGTCAGCGCCAAGCCGGCGGATGAACAAGGTCTTATCAACTTTACCCATTTCAAACCCATGACTCAACAAGTAGGACTTAAGCCTCTCATACCAAGCCCTGGGGGCCTGCTTAAGTCCATACAACGCTTTGGAAAGCTTGAAGACATGGTTTGGGTATTTGGGGTTTTCGAAACCAGGAGGCTGTCGGACGTAGACCTCTTCCTCAATAAGGCCATTGAGAAAGGCACTCTTGACGTCCATCTGGTAAAGCTTGAAACCCTTAGAAGCTGCAAAGGCAAGCAGGATTCTAATGGCTTCAAGTCTAGCTACAGAGGCAAAGGTCTCCTCGAAATCTAGACCTTCAACCTGGGAGAACCCCTGAGCAACCAGTCTAGCCTTGTTTCGAATAATCACTCCATCCTCGCTCTGCTTGTTCTTGAACACCCCCTTAGTCCCAATAATATTGTGACCTCGCGGGGGCTCGACAAGCGACCATACCTTGTTCCTCTCGAAATTTTCTAGCTCCTCATGCATGGCATTGACCCAAGACTCATCAGATAAAGCATGAGAGACATCTTTGGGCTCAAAGGAGGCAATGAAAGCAGAATGGAGACAGAATTGAGATAAGCCAGATTTTGAGCGGGTAACACGCTCGAAAAGGTCTCCAATGATCTGCTCTGAAGGATGAGCTTTCTGGATATGTCTAGGAGGTCCTGGATGAGATGAAGAAGTGACCTCTACCTCATGAGCAGAAGAGGTAGGAACAGAGCCACTAGCTCCAGAAGAAGTAGAAGGCATGGGCTGATCACCTCGAGGTGTGGTGGAAGACGGCACCTCAAGGGGTGGATGAGGGACAGGATCAGGTAGACAACCGTCTTCTCCATCATCCTCATCATCCACAAAGATGGTCTCGGACTGCTCTAAAGAACCTGAGATATCGGGCCTAGTCCCCGGACTGGCCTCGTCAAAGGTCACCTCACAGGTCTCTACCATTTTACTAGACTCGCAGTTCCAGACCCTATAAGCCCGCGAAGAAGGCGAGTAACCTAGAAAGATTCCATCACAAGAACGTGACTCGAACTTGTCTAGGTTCCCGGACTTCAAAACAAAGCACTTGCAACCAAATACACGAAAATGAGAGACGCTAGGCTTTCGCCCGTATCTCAGCTCATAAGAAGTGCGATGCAAGTGTGCCCGAAGAAAAACTCGATTTGAGACATGGCACGCGGTGGCTATAGCTTCAGCCCAAAACTTCCGCGGTGTAGAGTACTCATCAAGCATCGTCCTGGCCATCTCGACCAAGGTACGGTTCTTCCTCTCCACAACGCCATTCTGCTGAAGGATGTATGGAGAAGAGAACTGGTGCTCTACACCTGTCTCACCACAGAAACTCTCGAAGTAGGAATTCTTGAACTCCGTGCCATTGTCACTGCGGATCGCTCGTAAGGCACCCGGGAGCTCAACAGAAAGCCTACCGAAAAGACCTCGGAAATGAGAAAATGTCTCATCCTTCGAGGCTAAGAAAAACACCCAAGAATACCTCGAGAAGTCATCGACCACAACAAGAACATACCACTTCCCTCCTGCTGACTGCACTCTAGCTGGTCCAACTGTGTCCATGTGGAGCAGCTGTCCCGGTGCATCGGTCATAGTAACTGTGACCGGAGGGTGAGAAGCGGCAACCATCTTGCCGTGCCGGCATGGAGCGCAAACAAGATCTTTGACCATCTTGAGTTTCGGCAGACCACGAATGAGATCGTGGCCGCTAACTCGGGACAAATGATCAAAGCCTATATGACCAAGTCTCCTATGCCAGAAAGAAAGGTCGCGGGACTCAGAAGCAACTAAACACCTGAGAGGATCACCAGAAGACTCAGAAAAATCAGCACGAAAGATCCTCTCATAACGAGAAATCCCGCAAACCAGACTACCCGAAGAATCAAGAATTTTACAAGCATTTTTCTTAAAGCTCACCTCGAAACCGTCATCGGTAAGCTGAGAAACTGAAAGCAAATTGTACTGCAGCTTACTAACCAAGGCTACATCTTTCAAAATGAAAGAATCATTAATGCGCACAGTACCTTTGGCGACGACGCGCCCAGATGAAGCATCTCCGAAGGTGATCGTCTCATCACCTGGAGCACGGGCAAGGGAAGAAAACCAACGGGAGTCTCCGGTCATATGACGAGAACAACCGGAGTCTACAAGCCAAACCTTTCCCTTCCCTGCCCGGCGAACCTGAGTCAAACAGAGAGTAAAGTCTCAGTACTGGGATAAATCAAGAGTGATTTTGGCACCCAATACTGAACAACACGTCGAGCAGATGAAGTAGTCAAGCACGACTGACCTCTATCTACCCTACGCTCTCCATGACTCAAAGAAGCAGAAGGTCTGTGAGCAGACCTGAAGCTGTTGCGGGGTTCGACTGCTACGGGAGAGCGAGTCGGAACACCGGCAACACGCTGATCACGCCGCGGGTAGCTATCTCGACGGGGAAACTGAGATCTACCCTCAGGACGGCGGAAGACATGACCAGAGGCAGCATGAGGACGAAACACAGAAAACTCAGAAAAACCAAGTCCTCTATGCTGCCTAAACTCCGTAACAGGAGCAAACCTAGACCTCGTGTTGGTCTTAGGTGCACTCAGGATCTGGGGCTGACCCTGAATACCCCTAAGAGACTCAACACGGTCTCTACGCGCGATCTTGGCGCGCCTGAAGCATCTCTCGATCGAGTGCCCATCCTTTTGACAGAAGGTGCAGTGGTGCCTCACCTTCGAAGAGGTGGAAGTAGCACGCGAGGACTTCGGCTTCTGAGAGGCCGAAGTAGCAGGTGAACCTACCTTGCTGTCAGAGATCCCTTGGACAAAGCCCGCTGATTTGAATTTGACCTCATCAGACCTGGGCTCAACCTTGATCACACCTCCTAAGATGGGACGAAGAATAGCAGGAGGATGCTTCCTCATATCCTCATAGAAATCATACCCTAGACCTTGATTGAACTTGCAAATCTTGGAATGGTCTAGAATAAGATTAAGCTTCTTCTTGCCGCCTACAAATCTCTCGAGAGTGTTCATAAGGTACTGACACTCCCGAAAGAGCGAGATGCAAGAAGAGCAGGGGGAAGAAGAGACAGCAGAAGGTAAGGGAGCAGAAGAGGAACCAACAGCAGAGGAAAGAATGGCTTGTGCACGCACAGCCGACTCTGAAAGGGTAGTCCTACTGCTAGCCGGTTGGTTCACGTTCCTAGATGTCTCAACCTTACCCTGGGGCTTCTCCCCCTTCTCCACAATCACATTACAAGCAGAATGTGGCTTCTCTAGAAGGTCCTTAGTTAGCTTCACACATTTCTCATCCAATGCAATCAAGTCAGATTTTAGTTTGTTACAATTAATGCATGGTGAGCTAACAGGGTCCTTAGAAGCAAACTGAGCCAACTTCCTATCATGATCAATCATTTCTTGAAACTGTTTGGAGACAGCTTCAAGTTCAGCAGTTAACTTAGGACAGTTCAAGCATGAATCAATCGGCTCAAGTAAAGAAGCTTGCAGTTCAGCAATTTTATGATCTGCCCGTTTTAAGTTCATCTTCAAATTATTGCAGTTTTCACAAGACTCGGGCAGATCAAGAAGCATGACATAAGGTCCTCTAGCAGCAATGTCCTTAACCTCACATGAGGTGGGAGAAGTAGTCTCATCAGTAGTAAGTAGGGTAACAGCCATCCTACTCAACTCTAACTCAGCAAGCAGACTAACATTCTCCACCTTAATAGAATCAAGCTCGGAGGACACACTATCATGCGAGGTCCTTAACTTCTCCAAATCACCCAGCAAAGCACAGCATGTATCACAGTCGTCACGGGAGGGAGCAGATATAAGTAAAGTAAGCTCCCGTGACAGTCTCTCAACTTCCTTCTCCAACTCGCTACATCTAGCTCTAGATCTAGCATGAAATCCTCCTAGCTTAAGGAAAGCTTCATTAAGTTGGTCATAGGAGGGACATACCTCGTCCGAGTCGGAGTACAGCTCGCTGTCGCTGAGTTCGCCCTCGAGGGCCATGAAGCACATGCCGGAGAAGTCGTCGCCGCTCTTGGGATCTTGGTCACCCGTCTCGTCGTCGTCGCTCCATCCCTCCATCTCGCTGAGGTCGAGGTCGTCGAAGGCGGTGAGGACGCGGTGAAACAGCTTCTTGGCCTTCCCGAAGTCGCGGAACTTCTTCTTTCCCGGAGCAGGTGCTGAAGGCTTCGTGTTGCGGTTCTTGTCGGTGTAGTCGTTCTTGCCCGAACCGCCGTAGTCACCTTTACCCTTTCCAAGCTTGGGGCAGTTTGCTCGGATGTGGTTGGGGCCACCACACTCGAAGCAGATGACTGGTCCTCCTCTCTTTCTGTCTCTCCTACCCTTGTAGGCATGGGAAAACCTTCGGGCTAGGAGGGCCAGCTGATCATCCGCAAGCTGCTCTAACTGATCATCAGTTATGTCACAGAGAGCAGCAAGGGAGAAACCGCAAGAAGACTCAGAAGAGAGACCAGAAGCTGAACTGGGATCGGTGACCAAAGCCATCGACTGTGACTTCGACCTACGAGAGACAACGTCAATCTCGTGAGTCTTGAGGCGCGAGTACAGCGCGTCAAGAGTCAAGGTCGAGAGGTCTGTCGTGTCTTTGATGGTGGTCACTTTCATCTCCCACACTCGCAGATCGAGTGTCGCAAGCATCTGACGAGCGTTGTCCGAGTCGGGGTATGTGAGACCGACCGCTCGGAGGTTGCTCAAGATCTTGTGAAAACGTGCGAAGCACTCATCTAGGGACTCACCAGCAAGCATCTCGAATTTGTTGTATTCGCGCTTGAACTGGTCCTGTCGAACCGTCTTGATCTGGGTGGTGCCCACATGGTATGCGTCGAGGGTCACCCAGATATCGTAGGCGGACGACAGGTGGGAGATGCGATCGAACTCGCTACGACTCAGGCCCTGGATAATGATGTTCCTTGCCTTAGCGTTTGCCTCAACATCATGCATATTCCCAGCATTGATGTTCTCATCGGCAGGAACAACAAACCGGACCTTGACCTTGCGCCAGATAGCGTACCCCTGAGCCTGGATGTATGTCTCCATTCGGCTCTTCCAGAAGGGGTAATCGATGCCATCGAAAACGGGCGGCTTGGTCGAGTACTTGTCCGTCGCCATGGCTCTTGAGACCGGTTAAGATCTATGAATTAGAGCTAACCGGCTCTGATACCAATTGAAGGACCGAAATGGCGACAGAGGGGGGGTGAATGTCGATCTTTAAAAATCGCCCCCAACAAGTATCCTCACTTAAGCTTCTTCTCCAATAGCTATGGGAGCTATGAAAAAGGAAAATAAGCCCTCACTGGAAATCACAGAGACAAGGAAAAACTAGATCCAAACAGAAGCAGTCAAGAAAAATAAAATCAGAGAAAGTCTGACTGCAAGCGGTAGTACCGCTGAGACGAGCGGTAGTACCTCTCGAGGAGCGGTAGTACCTCTCGAGGAGCGGTAGTACCTCTGAGCGGTAGTACCTCTCGAGGAGCGGTAGTACCGCACGACGATCGGACTTGTCCGAACGTTCCTACGCTGCCGATCAGACTGGTCCGAACAAACCGGTAGTACCGCTAGGACGAGCGGTAGTACCTCTGAGCGGTAGTACCTCTCCAGGAGCGGTAGTACCTCTCGAGAAAAACAGCAAACAGGATTTTCAGGCTGAAACTTTGAGACTTCGGATTTTTGGCTAAAAAGAAGGTTTGCTCTCAATCTTTTTGATCCAAGGCCTTACTACAACATACTAAATAGTAAGGGGACCTTGGGAAACAAGAGAATCAAACCAAGAAGCAAGAATTTCAGATTATGGGTACAAATCTGAATTTTTGCACAACCTGAGCCAAAAATCAAATTACTCCCCAACCGTTGATTCTTTGGCTATGAAATTTTGAGGGTAGCTAATTAATAGTCTCTGGACTCTCCATTCCAAATTTCAAGCCATCTCAACAAGGGAATCAAGAGCAGCTCCAAACCCTAGAAACTGAGTTCATGAACAGAGGAAGGCCAAAACTGAAAACTGAGAATTAAACCAAGTTTGCTCTTCGGGAAATCGATCAAATGATCTTGTGGCACTAACCCATCATAGAGCAACCCATTTTGGGCCTTCCCAACAAGCAAGAACTCGAAAATCAAAAAGCTCAGAAATCAACCAAATGGAGCAACGAAGAACAGAGAGAGAGCACGAACAGATAAAAACTTCAGGACTTTCATTCATTGATTCACAGAGAATACAGAGGAGTCCCGATACCCCGACTTGATACAAAGAAAGGATTACAAGCTCTCAATCTCATCCTCTCCCACTCTCAAACCTCAAGAACACACCCATACATGCTTGAGGAGGGATAAGAACACTCTGTTCTATCTAGAACCCATCGAAGAAGGACAGAGGGAGCACAACTCTGCCTCTCCAACCACTAAAGACTAAAGGAAAACCACCTCCTAAAGCCTCTTTTGACTAGGGCTAACCCTAATTCCCTCCAAAATGCTCAAGTGGGCATGCAGCCCCTCCTCTCCTTTTATAGCACTTGGCTAACGGGTCTCCGCCCCGTTACACCCGCTACGTCCAACGGAGCCCGCTCCCGCTCGTGCAGCCTTGCGAATTTCCTGATTCGCCCCTCCTGCACCTTCCGGGAAGCTTCCGCGCTCCTTGCCTCGCACGCCTCGCAACCACCTCGAGTCCACGTCGTCTTCGACACATCCCGACCGTTTTGACCTCAGCGCCACCTGCGCCTAGTCCGGTCCACCGTGTCTCGCCACGACTCCAACTCGACGTCCTGCAGTCATACAGACAAGAAAACACGTCAAATAGCACCGCTCGACACATGAAAGCGTAAATACCATCACACTTACCACAGACGAAGTCCAAACCTGTCGAAACATTAGAATATACATCCTAAGCCCAAATGACCAAGTTTGACCAAAGTCCGACCGAGCCCGATTGCGCCACGCAACGGCTCGACTCCGAACCACTCAAACCAAACTCGACTATCCTAAACCTTTGTCAATTTACTCATCATCCACATGGAGTCACGACCACCTGGTCTCTCACTCCAGCGTGAAATGGGATTGCGGCTAGGGTTTGTAGGCCAGTGGGGGATTTTGGAATTTAGCGATTTAGCCCTCGAAAAATCTAGGGTTTACAATCAGGTTCTTTCCTAATATGATTTCTTATGTTCTGGCCCTTCGGAACTCCGATTTCTTCGCAATTTGATCCTACGCATCCGTGACGACACGTACAACTGTACGGAGCAGTCCCGAAAGTCTTGAATTGTCATTTATGCGCCTCAATCACGCCAGCCTGCGGAAAAGGCACAAAAAATGTAAAATGATCCAAATTGAGCAATGAATTATAGAAAAACATGTAAATGATGATAAATGGTCTCAAAATACGAAGAATATGAAGGTAAAATGATGGCTAAATATATGTAAATATGACGCATGTCATACCCTCAAGCTTTAAATTTTTACTTGTCCTCAAGTAAATGGCATGATATTATTGAACCCAGACAACAAGTCATTATAGTAAAAGACTAGTTTAATGCATGTAACAAGTCAAGAGGCATACAACAATGTAAAATGAGACTGTCTAACTCGAGTTTTGAGGACCATCCAAGATGAGAATGAATATTCAAGCAAAGATCTCAAGTGATAACTACAACATTTGACCAAATCAAGTCACACACAAGTGTCGAAATGCACTAAGTGATCACATGAATCCAACCAAAATTGTAAGGCATCGGAACTAGGTATAACATCAAAAATGAGCATATCAAAGGGTCATGCTAAGGCATTTGCTATTTGAGACAAAGAGACTAATACTTGCATGATATTTATGAAAAAGCCCACATTTGAGCCATGATGCCTATTTTTTGTTGATTTTTTTTAGCAAATTTGGAATACACATTGGGCACTTGAACCACTTATTCACACCCTTGGGCAAACTTTACCGCTTATTCACACTCACACTTCACTTGGGCAAAACTTTGCCACTTATTCAACACATTTCCGAACTAATGTGACATAGTCACTTATTCAACGCACTCACACATTGCATCACAACTTCTTCTTCTTTTTTCTTCTTTTGCTTTTTTTTATGATTAAGCATCTTTAACCGATTTTCATTAATGCTAAGTAACAGTGTCTCGAGACATGGATACCTAGATAAATCAACCAAGTTATTGGCTCAAGATAGGACTACCCCTTTCACAAATTTTACATTCAAGTAAAGTATCAATATCTAAAATAACATATGCCAAAGCATGAATCTAAGATATAATCATTCAAGAAGCGATGACTAGAACTAATTCAATCTGCAAATGGTTAAAACACATGCGTAACTCGCAATGAATCAAATGCTATAGGATCACAAGGTTTATAAGCACATCAAGGATAATAAACAAATCTCAAGCTCTATAATATGATGCCAAGTGACTTAAGACATACAAGGAACTGTAACAATATAGCTCAATTAAGAAAATTTCGGCATGACCTTTCTTGATTAATCGTGACATGGGCTCACATGGTCAAGATATACAATCAAGCATAACATGAGAGCAATAGTAAAGGCCATATATCATCCTCACCGTCATCGTCTCTCTAGCCCTCCATGTTGCTGAAGTCGAAGTTATCGAAGGCAGTGAGGACGCGGTGGAAGAGCTTCTTGCCTTGATCACAAGCTGAGGCTTCTTGTTGCAGTTCTTACTGATGTAGTCATTCTTACTCACACCGTAATAGTCATTCTTGCCCTTCTCCAGCTTGGGGCAGTTTGCTCGAATGTGGTTGGGGTCACCACACTCGAAGCAAATCACCGGACCTCCTCTCTTCCTTTCTCTAACCCTATTGTATGCTTGTGAGAATTTTCTGGCTAAAAGGGCTAGATCACTCTATGGAAACTACTCAAACTGGTCATCACTTATCTGTAGAATACAGCCAAAGAGAAACTTGAAGAGCCATCAGAAGATGCTCCAGAAGCAGATGTGGGATCGATGACTAAGACCATCGACTGCAACTTTGTCTTGCAAGAGACGACGTCAATCTTATGAGTCTTAAGGTGCAAGCACAAAGCGTCAAGACTCAAGGTCAACAGATCAGTCGTGTCTTTGATGGTGGTCACTTTCATCTACTAAACATTGAGATCCAAGGCAGAAAGTATCTGACGAGCGCTATCCGAGTCTAGGTATGTGGGACCAACAGCTCGGAGGTTGCTTAGAGTATTGTGAAATCTGCTAAAACACTTATGCAAGGACTCACTAGCAAGTATCTTGAATTTATTGTATTCTCGCTTGTATTGGTCCTATCAGACAATCTTGATTTAGGTGGTGCCCTCATGGTATACATTGAGGGTCACCCATATGTCGAAAGCCAATGTAAGATGGGAGATGCGATCAAACTCACTTCAGCTAAGACCCTGAATGATTATGTTCCTTGCCTTACCATTTGCCTCCAAATCTGGCGTATTCATAGCCGTGATGTGCTCATCGGCAGGAACAACAAATCGAGTCTTAACCTCCCACCAGATTGCATAGCCTTGAGATTGAATGTAAGACTCCATCCTATTTTTCCAAAAGGGATAGTCGACCCCATCGAAGAGAGGTGGCCTGGTGGAATACTTGTCTGCTGCCATGGCTCTAAAGATCGGTTAAGATCTATGAAAGAGCTAACCAGGCTTGATACCAATTGAAAGACTGAATATGGCAACAGAGGGGGTGGTGAATAGTGTCATTTTAAATTTTTCCTAAAGTATTCAATATTCTATCCTCAAACACCTACAGAGGTGTAGAACATAGAATTCTTAGCTGAAACTCAAATCAACTAGCTCAAGATGAAAAAACATTGAACCTAACCTTTCCCAGCTGTCTGACCATTCGGGTGGTCTAATCGCAAGTATAAGGGCGGTCTGATCGTTGCTACAGTAAAATCAGGCAAATAAATAGTATTTTCAAACATGATTTGAAAAACGAAAATACCAGCAAAAAAATCTCGAATCAAGAGATGGACCAAAGAGGCCAAAGTCAAGCAAAACCGGGTTTTCTCGTGAATCTTGCTATCAAAGTGGCTAGAAGGGTGGAGATATATTCCCAAGGATTATCTCCATCTCTTACCTGTTCTTGGAATATCAAGATCACATGAAGGAAAGAAGAGAGATCAAAACCAACCAAAAGACAATCATATCAATCAAAACAAGAGAGACACAAGAGTTGCATGACGATTGATATATTGTTTACTTGAAAATGTAGGTTTTACAGCCACTCCACCTTGGAGGATAAAGTGCACTCAAGGTACTCACTCTCAAACCTTAATCCTAAATATAGGAGCACAAGAGAGAAAGGTTAGATGGTTAATCTCACATGTTTCTATCCCAGCCCCCTTTTATAGGTGGGCAACTAGCCACCTACACCCCTTAATGGATCCTATCCACTATTTCAATAGGGAAACCCGTTAATCCCCCACACCTGGGTTTTACTCACACAAGATCACTTATGCATGTTTTTTAAAGCGCATAAGTGTGCATCCGCTAAATTCTTAGCCTTGATCCAACCAACTCTATCTTGACCTAAACCGCACTTCAACGCATTGCCCATGCGCCGCGGTTTTGATCCAAAATGGTTTCCGGTATTTTGGTCATACTACCAAAATACCCTTCGTTGACTTGGTCATCACCAACCACTGCATGCAATCGCCATGCTTGTCACGTGTAGGTGCACCATTAGCCTGCCACACGTCGCCAAGTCTCTCCCATCCCGGTTCCACCGAACCATGGCTCCCTTGACCCGTACAAGCTACATGGCGCCATCCCGTCGTTCGAACTTGTTTTCAGACATTTCCCGCCTTTCTCGTGCCATGCTTAAGCTCACCGTCTCACCCAGCATTCTTGATTGTTCTGGGTCTCAACTCCTCCATGAACCTAGCCCCGATCATCGTTGTTGACCACAGTTGACTCTAAGTGACCCTGCACATCCAATACAAAGAAATCATTTTTAGGCACAAGTTTTTTACAATTTGACCTACATTAGCTAGGACATGCATCATACAACCGTAATCCAATGACCCAGGTCATCATAACTCGATCTATGACTCAATTTCCCAAACCCTTGTTTTTCTAGGAAGATTAGAAGTATCGTGCCTGACACGCCGGTACTTCCGCACTGCGGTACTATCGCTCCCCAAAACGGTACTTCCACACGTTACAAACCTGAACTGGACCTCTTTGGAAAAATGTTCCGCTGCTCAGATCAAAACTACCATTCGAGCAGAACTATCACGCTCATAACATCGGTACTACCGCTCAACGGTACTTCCACATAAATACATGTGGTACTTCTGATTTTCCTGACACTTCCAGAAAACAGTCAAAATCAAATACAGTTTTTGCAAATACAATTGACCACTCTAAAAGCATTACAATGGTTCATCCTAACATTAAACATGACCTTCTCACATGGTCCTTCAAGAAGGGTAGAAGCCAAGGTGGTGGCTAGTTCGTACTGAGTAGTAGTAAAAAAAATTTTGGACCAAATTTCACGAATTTCAGTGAAATTTGGTTTTCCCGATCACTCTGAAAAAATCAATTCGACCAAAAATTTTGGCTTGTTCAAAAAATTTCGACCGGCCAGCCCATCCAACCTTCTTTCGGTTTCAGCCACATTGATCCATCCTCACTTTATCATTCCCCATCCCCTCGGTCTCATTCCCTATCTCCCCTTTCTCTCATTCCATGGTGCTGGCGAGGAAGGCAGCCATGGCGCTGGTAAGGGTGGGGGGAAGCGGCACCGGCAAGGGAGGGGAAGCGACGTTAGGAAGAGTGGAGGGGAATATATTTAAGTTTTTTGAATTCGATTTGCTCTTTTGAATACTTCGACCGAAATTTGCCGAAAAACCAAAATATTCAAAATTCAGTTTTCTTGGAGGGCTCTAAAAATTTTTCTAAATCGAAATTGTTTTCTCGGGTATACCACCAAGAAGCCTTAGTGGTTTGACTTGCAACGTGGCAACGTACTAAAGAAGTATTTGTTTGACCTGGTAGGGAAAGCTGTGAATGATGGGCCCACTGCCTGCACCTGTCAAGTAGGGGTGAAAACGGATCGGATAGTTTCCGACCGATCGGGATGAAAACGAATACGGATTGTGTCAGATCGGATTTTCTTCGGATAATTCTTGGATCGGAAGCAAATACGGATTTTTTTTGTCAGAAACAGATACGAATACAGTAGGCCTGATATCCGACGAATACGGATTATCCGGATAATACGAAAATAGATATCCGGGATTTCAACCCAACATTGCCCAGCCCAAGCCAGCCTCTCTCATCTACCCTGCCACCAGCCCGCTAGCCCAACCAAGCCATAAGCCTCTATTACCATTAGGCATTAGGTTCCCTAGTCATATTAAATTACAAACACCACTAGCAAATATTTATGTTTATTAAAAAAATAAATTTAGTATTATCGATAGATTAAAATTTGTACCGATTAAATTTATGTACTCCCATTTAAATCATTTTGATGCAAATTTAAATACTTAATTAATTTATTAGTCACATGTAAATGATAGAAATCCATTAAGAATTATTTAGGACTTTAGAAAAAATTAACTGCCATTTGAAAATTTAAAATCTGTATAATGGTATGACTATTGTGGATAAAAAATACTTATGCTTGTTTAAATTTCATGAATGTTCTGACAATATAAACTATTTATTTGTTTTCATTGATTTTGGATATATAGTTTAAGGGGATTTTCATGTTCCAATAAATATTCGCAATCGTATTCGTTTCGATTCGTATTCGCTATGTATCTGTATTCGATATTATTCGTATTTGTATTCGCATCCGAGGTATCCGTATTCATATCCGCATCCGAAAAAAATATGAAAACAAATACGGTAAAGACATTATCCGTTCATATTCGATCCGTTTGTATCTCTACTGTCAAGTTCATGTGGCTGGGTGTGTCAAGTGTCAACACGGGAAAATTATTTGATTTGTCTATGACTAAAGAACCATCCGATCAATAACCCATTTGGATTGGGTCGTGGTAACCTCATTATTTCCAACTCATTCAGACGAAGCTAAAATCGTAAAGTCTTACAAGTACGAAGCTAAACTCAGATTTGCGCGATACTCTAACGTGCATAATCAATCAAAATCAGACACAAACACGTACAGGAAATTTCCATCTTATGTAGAACAGATCACAGAAAAGTGTGATCACAGAGAAATTATCTAGGATAGGGATCGGTATTAGTAATATCATTCACAGAGAAATTATCCTGGACAATCACATCAGACTTCTCATAGATGTAGTTGCCATGTCTGCCTTGTTGGACAACTGAACTGGAATCTCTCTCAAAGAAGAACGCCGGTTGTCGCGGTGGCTGGAGTTTTATTCTGCGTCTAGTTAGCATGAAAACAACTGAAGATTTGCTCGGTCTGTCATCTGGATCCTCCTGGACACAAAGAAGACCAATATGGATGCATCGCAGTACTCTGCTCTTGGAATACACATCAAGTGATTGGTCAATCAGTTGCAGTGTCCTCCCCTTGGTCCAGCAGTTCCACACCTGTCAGGTGTTTCCCATCAGAATTATGGTTAAAAGTATCTTCAGATAATCAGATTATCAATTAAGATGAAATTGCCACCCACTTCACTTAGGAGATTCACCATGCTCTCCGAATCATCGGAACTGTTGTTCCTTCTGCCGGTTAAAATCTCCAGGACCAGAACACCGAAGCTGAAAATATCGATCTTGGGTGAAACATTTCCAAATAATGCATACTCCGGTGCCATATATCTAAACTAATAATCCACCAGTTCAAATTATCCTACATCCACCCAACAATTACCTGCTCCACAGTTATGACCTTAACTACGTCCACACCACAATATGCACCCAGAATTACACCATCCTAAATCTAAACTAATAATCCACCAGTTCAAATTATCCTACATCCACCCAACAATTACCTACTCCACAGTCATGACCTTAACTACGTCCACACCACAATATGCACCCAGAATTACACCATCCTAAAAACGTCCGCACCAGATTAACTCTCCTCCATTCTCTCTCCTTACTCAACCATATCCGACGGTCATCCTTCAATGGATCTGCAGTACCCCTCTCCGTTCTTCCCCACCCCTTCTCACAAAACGCGTGCGGCTGCCTCCCGTGCGCTGCCTCCCCCACCAAATCTTCCGCCCTCGCCTCCTTCCCCGCTCTGCTGAGTCTTCCGCCGCGCAACCGCTCCCGCGCCGACGCCACCTCCCCTCCCTCCCACCCCGGCCGCCGCAGCCGCCTCCTCCCCACCCCGTGCTGACGCCTCCTCCCCTCCCTCCCACCCCACGCCGCCGCCGCCTCCTCCCCCGCTCCTCCGCGCCGCCGCCGCCTCCTCCTCCCCCGCGCCTCCACTCCCGCCGCTTCCCCCGTCCTCCACCGTGCCGCCACTCCCTCCGCTCTCCCCTTCCTCCGCGCCGAACCGCGCCTCCTCCCCACCGATTCTTCTCCCCCGTTCTCCGCGCCGTCCTCCGCGCCGCCACTCTCCCCACCCCCCGTCTCTCCCCCTCCCACCGTCCCTCCCCCGCCGCAGCCGCATCAACCCCCCGCGCTACGCCCCCTGCAACGCCGCCGCTCATATAGGGTGGATCCGGCCAGATCTGGTGAGCTACGCCACGTCGCCTCGCAGCGCCGCCCCCACTTCCAAGTCACCACCGCCCACAGTCCTCACCGGCGTGCCCATCGTTGTTTTGTATTGCAGCCTCGCCGTCGTCGGCCTCTTCGGCCTCGCCGTCCCCATCCTGGTGGGATGGCCATGGACGTCGCGCCGATGCTGAAGAGGAAGGGCGCGGAGGCGCTGGAGGAGCTGTGGCTGGACGAGGACCCTGCCTCCGGCTTCCCCGTCTCCTCCCGCGCCACCAAGATCCGCCAGCTCGTACGCGCCTAGCAACCGAACTCGCTCTCTGCTCGCTCCCTTCCTCCCGAACCCCGAGTTTGGTGGGCTCGAATTCGCCAAGTCGTGGCCTGATTGTTTTGGTTCTGGGTGTGCAGGACGCGGAGGTGATGCCGCCTGTTGTGCCCACCGCAGGCGTGCCTCCGCTGCCGCAGCCAGTGGCGAGGTTTGGGGTGGAGGAGGTGCCGATGTGCGGCGACGTGGCGCCGGCGGCGAGCGAGGAGAGGGCGATCGTGGTGTACAAGCCCGCCGAGGTCGCGCGCAGCCTCCTGCTCGGCCCGCTCTGGCCGGGCGTTCCTCTCCGCGTTAGCCCCGAATGGATCCACGGGCTCAAGAGTACGTGCATCCTCCTCACCACTTTTCTCCTCTTCCTCCTGGCTATTTCTGCAAGATAATTGCTCATGCCCCCTAAATTCCGCAATTCGTTTGGGTTAATTTTGATTGATGCTGAAACTGCATGCGCGGATGAAATTGTTCCAGTTTAATTGTTCATGTCATACGACCTGTGAGCTTCAATTCGATTCAATTGTGATGTTCCCAACTGCTGGAATCACTTAAACTGATCAGGAAGCTGATATGACCATGCAGACACCATGCTGCAAGAGGCGAGCAACCACCGGGCTCTGTTCCAGGAGCTAGCCAGGGACGAGAGCTCCAACCTGGCCATGGTCCCGTGGGTGCCCTCTCACTCCCAGGCAACCTCCACGGCCTCGGCGACGGCGACGGAGATGATGGACGCCGAGGATAGCGAAGGCACGTCCATGGAGGTCGAGCAAGACATGTGTGATCAGCCCGCGACCGCCAGCGCTGCGCAGGGAGAGGCGCTCCACCAGTGGCCGCAGCACTGCATGGGACAGCAGCCGCTCCCACTCACACCACGCACAGGGCACTGGAAAGTTGAGCAACAGAAGCAAGTGCAGGAATTTCAGGTACTACACACCACACTCCTGATGGGTAGTATTCGTGGTATAGGAATGCAGCAAAGTGTGTAATATAGCTGCTCTCAAAGGAATCCAACCTAGAAATCTTTGTGACATTAGCATAACACAAGCAGTACACTGGTCACTGTTGACATATATTCATAACGAATCAGACAATTTTTGCCCATGCCATGTTTAAAATTATGTCTAAAAGAGTTTATTTGCACTGTCATGACTGATTTACACTACATACTAGATGAAATTTGTAGGAAATCCTGTGCATGAACTAATTTGGATGAATATAGATTAGCTGAATGTACGCATATGTGGTCACCACTTACTACAACCTAAGTAAGTATGCAATGTTATTTGGTTGATGCATCTATCTAATCTAAACTAATAAACCACCAGTTAAAATTATCCTACATCCACCCAACAATTACCTGCTCCACAGTCATAACCTTAACTACATCCACACCACAATATGCACCCAGAAATACAACATCCTAAAAATATGCGCACCAGATTAACTCTCCTCCATTCTCTCTCCTTACTCAACCATATCCGACGGTCATCCTTCAATGGATCTGCAGTACCCCTCCCGCGTCCCGCTCTCCGCTCCGCCCTCGCTCCTCCTCCGCCTCCGTCTCGCCCGCTCCTCCTCCTCCCCCGCTCAGCCGCCGCCTCCTCCTCCCCGCCTCCGTCTCCCCCGCTCCTCCTCCTCCCCCGCTCAGCCCTCGCCTCGCTTACCATCGCGTCCCCCTCCAGGTCACTTCTTCGCCCCCTCCCCCGGAGAGCCGCGGCCAGAGGCGGGGCCGCGTCCATCCGCCTCTCCGCTGTGCCGCCGCGGGGCCTGGGGTTCGCTCTCATCCACCGCCGCATCCGCTGCCCGCCGGCGGCGCGCGCCAACGTCGAGAGCGACGACGACGGCGCGGACGCCTCTGGGCCGGGCGATGCCTCCTTGGCCGGAGATGGCGACCGCGATGCGGCGGCGGAGCCAGGGGGCGATGGCGAGGACGTTGCGGAAGGTGGCGTTGGAAGAGAGGACAGCGTCGAGGAGCTTGGAGAGGAAGGCGAGGGAGAGGACGGGGGCCTGCGGCTGGGCGGAGGCGGCGAGGGCGGCGAATCGGTTTGTGGCTTAGTTTGTTATATAGCTTTAACAGCTTCTTTCTTCTATTTTGTTTCTAGGTTGATTCTGCGGAAAATGATGGCCAGTTAGAGTCCCCTAAATCCATCCCTATGGCACATATGACACTTGAGGATGAAGGCAGTGATGGTTCAAATATTTCAAAGACAAAGAAGATCCAGGATGTCAGGCAGTGATGGTTCAAATATTTCAAAGACAAAGAAGATCCAGGATGTCAGGCGAACAAACAATTCAATTAAAGATGGAAGTTCTAATTCCATATCTAGCAACATGAGCAGCATATCGCTGCAAGACTCTAATATTACAGAACAAGTTATACCAAAAAGCAGTGGAGAGTCTCTGCAATCAAGCGCATCATTTCAACCAAAACCTTTAAAGAAACCTGCAGTACGGGCAAAAGTTCCTTTTGAGAAGGGCCACAGCCAAATGGACTGGCTGAAGCTGACTCGTACGCATCCTGATCTAGCAGGTAAATTGTAAAAGACATTAGCTGGTACTTTTTGTTGATCTTTGATATCTTTGATTATTACTGAATGGATTGATGCTGCTGCATAATTAAAGAGTAGTACATTTGTAAAGCAGGCCTTTAATGCATTATAATTGTCTGGCACTAAAATCGTGATAATTCAAGTTACTGAGCCTGTATGTTTTGTGCCATATAGGGTTCATTAGTTGCGAAGAAACAATGCCAGCTTAAGAGACCCATTTCGGTGTCCTTGATGAATAGGTCAAATCAATTAGTTTATGAACCGTTCCCGTGTTAAACTTCAATTTATTCACCTGAAGAGCTACTTTTTCTAGGAGAATAGCTGTTGTGCTGTGTGGCATTTTGACAGTTTCATATATGTCATGTCAATTGTATTGTGATGAACTTTGAATTATACTGCTAAATATAGTTTTACTTGAGGGCTTAATGATAAGTTTCTGGATGGTTTTGTGTTGATTTAAGTGTGGATGGGTTCGCAAAAGGGGTTTTGTAGTTTTTACTCATGGGCATAAGAATCCATTTCAGAGTTGGTTTGAACTTCTAGCTATTCATTAGACAAGTTGGTGCTTAAATAATTTTGTGGTGTAAACAAGAAAATGTTACTTCCTGCATAGGTAGCTGGACATACTGATTTTACTTCCTGTGCCCTTGGGATGGATATTGTGCAATAATGAAAAAGAACTAGGACTTATGCTAAATGTTTAAGACACCCTAACATAATGCAAAACATATAAATGGTTATCTATAGATGTTAAGATCTGAAATGGGTACACAAATGCATGTGTGTGCAATTTAATTTTGTACGGAGTGGATGGAAATAAAGAAGCTTACACCCATGAGCTACCATAGTTATCGAATATAACTGCAAAGGAGAAAACTATGCTGGTGTGGCTTGCGCCTATTTGTATCAGTTGTCAACTTGTTTGAGCTTGTCCAAAGTGTATGCTTGTGCTGTGGCTGATTTCATAATTTTTCTCATTCTTGTTTACGTGCTTGCAACTTGTTTCTCAATTGATTCTACCTGGTGAAATGATGTTGATTTCCTTTTCTTTTGTGTACCTTTTCTGTAGGGCTTAAGGGGCAGTCAAACCGAAGGTTAATTTCTTTGGAAGAAGTTAAACAGCATAACACAGGAGATTGTATTTGGACAGTTTTGAAAGGCCGTGTGTACAACATTGCTCCATATATGAAATTTCATCCTGGAGGTATTCTTAAGTTTTAACCTGATGCGGAGCTCCATAAGTGTACTAGAAATATTTTCTGAAATAATTAATAATCAATAAGTGCATTATAGCATGATTGCATGATTTTCTGGAACAGGGGCTGTTTTAGCATTGTGATCATTACATATCTTGGCATGAGTGATCTACCATGTCCCTGCTACCAAATGGAAACTTCTTTTCTCTCCCATTGTGTTGTTATCTTTCATTGAGAAACACAATGAGATGATGCTAACAAGGGTGATTTCGTTCTTTCCGTCTTGGAAATATCTTTTGTTGGTAACGAAATGTTGTAACTCCAAATGAATTGCAGCCATGGTTGATATTTGTTGATATATTCAACAGATATTTGTGTGATTTAAACCTCGTGTTGGAATATATGCAGTGATCTTTTAGAAGATATATGGATTGCTATTGGTAATGATGAGATGAGTTGATATAGTATGGGAGCTCAGTGATTGGTTAAAAACCTGAGAATGATAGTGGACTGTCGCCTTGTAAATGGCTATTAACATTATTCTACTGGATAGAGTTTACTTTGAGAATCATGTATAGTCGTTTGGATAACAGTAACTATTTATTTCTATTTTCTAAAAAGTTTGTTGGTTTAGGTACTTATTGGTCTACTGGTTCATCTGCTCGATCAGATGGAGATTCATTTCCTTTAACTTATGTAATCTACATATTTTCTCTCGTCATCATCATTCTTTAACTATTCGTAGGTATTTGTCGGTGGGCTTGACCCAAATGTTAGTGAAGATGAACTTAGGGAAACCTTCTCCCAGTATGGTGAGATTTCCTCTGTAAAGATTCCAGTTGGAAAACAGTGCGGCTTCGTGCAGTTTGTTCAGAGGTATGAGCCCTTAAATTTCACATTTCAGTTCCCCAAATACTTTTTTGTTAGGTTTAATTGCCTCTGTGAGTCTGTATACCAATGTGATATCTGATTAATGTTGTCATCGTTTTTCTTTTTCCAGAAAGAATGCAGAAGATGCACTGCAAGAGCTAAATGGAAGCACTATTGGAAAACAGGCTGTGCGTCTTTCATGGGGTCGCAATCCAGCAAACAAGCAGGTATTGACTTACTCTTGGCATACTTTCAGCAACCAAACAGCAAAATTGTGTAGCAAACATAACCAGGTGGATATTTGTCGTCACCGCCAAAATTGAAGTACCATGGTGGATATTAAAGCAGCATAACTCAGTCTGTATGTGGTGTTGTATGGCACAATGCCTATGAGCAGTTTCATTAGCAAGAACGCCCCTAGAGTTCAGTACTAATTAATAGGGATAAAATCAGGGCATCCATTTGTGTGATAAAATGGTATTTGTGGCGAGGGGGAATTCTGTGGTGAGCATGGCATGGTGCTGGCATTAGTTGACTTTTAGAAGTAGAATTAGGATGGCTTAAAAGTTGTTATTATATCCTTGCCTATTGTATTGCTATGCAACGCAATAGTTAATGTTGTTCCTCCTACTCTGCAGTGCAGGTGGTGGCAAGCCCTGCTGATCTCATAAAGGTGAGGATGCAAGCAGACAGCAGACTGTTCAGCCAAGGAATTCAACCACGGTACATGGGTATTGTGGATGCCTGTGCAAAAATCGTATGAGCCGAGGGCTTTTTAGGACTTTGGAAGGGTGTTGTTCCTAATGCCCAACGAGCCTTTCTTGTCAACATGGGTGAATTGACGTGCTATGACCAGGCAAAGCATTTTATCATTCGCAAGCAGATTTGTGATGATAACCTGTATGCTCACACATTGGCCTCTGTCGCTTCTGGTTTATCTGCAACTACCTTGAGCTGCCCAGCAGATGTGATCAAAACTAGGATGATGAACCAGGGCAAGGACGCAAAGGCTCTATACAAGAATTCTTATGATTGTTTGGTCAAGACTGTCAAACATGAGGGTGCAACAGCATTGTGGAAGGGTTTCTTACCTACATGGGCCAGGCTTGGCCCGTGGCAATTTGTGTTCTGGGTTTCCTATGAAAAACTGCGGCAAGCATCAGGTATTTCGTCATTCTGATAGTGCTGGCTGAGTTTTCATACAGGAGGCCTTTAGATCAAACAAATTGATATTTCTGAACCTTTATCTTGTAGCTTCATATACTGTGTTCATGCTCATTTACTTTGGGCTTGAATTCTGCTTCTTTGAGGATGGAGCACAGTCGCTCATAAAATTGCCATACCACACAAATCACATTTTGTTCATGCTCTTTTTTTGGGTATCTCTGTGCTTCCTGATTTAGACAAGAATTTCAATACTTGCTTTGTTGCCCCTTTTTCACTTGACCACATTGTTTCTTTTGCCGGGCCGGCAAAGAGTGCCGGCCAAATTTATTTTAGAGAGGAAGAAAGACGACATTGTTTCCTCAAGCACAACGTTGATCACCTATTTTGCTGGTGTGCAAATTTGTCACCTCTCTTGAGAAATGTTATGTCCACTGGATTATACGATTTTAATGTTGTATTTTTTTTCATCTTTGATAACGGTACAATGATAAACTGATGCCTGGAGGCTTCCTAAACTGATAAGCTCTGTATCGTGCCATTTGGTTTTCTTAAGTGCTGCAGTAAGAAAAAGACACCAACACATGAACGTATGGACTATGGAATGCCACACAGTAGTCACGGCCCGAATCAAAATTGTATCCATGGATTCAAAATTGAAATCTCTTACTCATTGAAGATCCTAAGGTCAAAATCATCCGGATTATGCACATCATTGAACCCAGAACCCCACCCCGCGCCCAAAAAGTTTCACAAATTCTTTCCAAAAGGTAAAGAGTTCTCTCTCTCTTAGCGAGGCCACCGTCGCTCGCGTCAGGCGAGGCCGCCGCTACTTGACCTCGGTTGTCGCCGATGCGCGCCAAGTGAGGTGGGCCGCCGGGGCTATGGCCTCGTGTTGTCGCTGCGTGCGTTGCTCCTGTCGGGCCATGAGTGCGTGCATGGCTTGGGCAGCCGCGCGCAGGAAGCCGGACGGCTGCATAGATGCCTTGTGTTCTTGGTCCTAATTTACTCATCCCATTTAACTCCCATCTCTAATCAATTTGCCTTGCAGGTAGATTAGCAAGTGGGGATCGATAGAAGTGAACTTTGGACGGCTTTTTTCGATCATTCGTTCAGTCGGTCTGCTGAACGCTTGGTAACGACCACGTTGTGCGACCATGTTGAGAGCGAAGCCAGAGCTGAGGGCGAAGCCGCGCGACACCATCTGCTCAGTAAGAGCGTCTCGCGCACACGCATCAGCCAGAGCGATCGTACGGAACGGGGAAACGATGACGTGAGCATGTTGTACATAAGTTTTAGGTTTGTTTACAAATTTTATCTTGTTTTGTATTTTACCGTAGCGTTAGCACGGGTAAGGAAAAAATATTGTCATTTGGTTGTTTTCATGTGCATCCCTCAAATGCCGCCGTAGCGTTAGCACGGGCACTCTACTAGTCCGCTGTAAAAGACTAGCAATTAGTTATAGACTCTAGAAGATTACATTTATATCTTATAGGGTATTCTAAGTTTCAGTTATGTGTTAATGTGTATGAGCTTACTATGTTCCAACCACGGTAGCTGTCTTGGTCTGTGTGTGACCTCCTCTTAGAAGCCTTGACAATCCGAAGTCTGCAATTTTCGGGTTCATGTTTTCATCCAGTAAAATGTTATTAGCTTTCAAATCCCGGTGAATGATCCTTATGCTTGAATCTTCGTGAAGATACAATATTCCCTTGGCTATTCCAAGAATGATATTGTACCGTTGCTCCCAGTGTAGTGTCTCTCCCTTACTAGTACCTGTTTCAACAAAATGGGTGACTTAAATTAAACAGAATTGTCATACATGAATACAGAGAGGTCAAATTACACTAATGTAATAAGAAATTCAAAAACAAAATTAACTATACGTAGTATGTACTAGTCTTAGCTGCAGCAACTAGCTTGCCGGAAATGCTACGGTACTTGTATTACCCATGATACTACATCCCCATAATACCCATTTAATTCTCGTAGGTTTCTTGGCATAGTTGGTTTCAGTATAGTTTTTAATCACCATCATCTAGTACACCTTGTAAAGGAAACAGAGATAGTATGGAAGCGTTGTCACCTCTGTACGAGGCCGCGTGAGTTTATTTAAGGGCTGGACCAAACGCCAGGAGTTTACAAGCTGTGCGTCTCATGCATATCATGTAACCGCTAAGGAGAGGGAATCCTAATTACAAGGGATATAATAGATTGAATCTACCGGGTTCTATACAAGGCACAAGACTCCTGAAGCAGTTAGGATATGCATGAAGACAGCACAGATAGATACAGATTGGTTTTCTAAACCTTCCTTGTTAACAGCCTCCCTCAATCACAACTTTCTTAAGTTGAGATTGTGTTTGAATTCTTGGAGTTTTCGAACTGACAAGGGTTTGGTGAAACCATCTGCAACTTGATCGCCAGTAGGCACATATTTGACATCCAGTAATTTTTTATTGACTCTTTCTCTGACAAAGTGATAGTCTATCTCAATATGCTTAGTTCGTGCATGAAAGACTGGATTAGCTGAAAGATATGTGGCACCAATATTGTCACACCATAACTTAGCTGCCGGAGGACTTTCAATACCTAGTTCGCTCAATAGAGTCTGTACCCACATTACCTCAGCTGTAGCATTGGCTAAAGATTTATACTCAGCCTCGGTACTGGATCTCGACACTGTTGCTTGCTTTCGTGCACTCCAAGATATAAGATTTGTTCCTAAAAATATTGCAAATCCACCTGTCGATCTTCTGTCATCAGGACATCCTGCCCAATCTGCATCAGAAAAGGCGCTAACAAGAGTTGATGTACACTTGCTAATGTGAAGTCCAATACTCAGTGTATGCTTTAGATATCTCAAGATTCTTTTGACGGCAGTCCAATGCAGCGTAGTTGGAGAATGCAAATATTGACAAACTTTATTTACAGGAAAAGAGATATCAGGTCTGGTCAATGTCAAATATTGTAAGGCACCAACAATACTTCTGTACCTTGTAGAATCTTCAGGTCCAAGCTGATCTCCTTGGGCAGTTAATTTTTCTGAAGTCGACATGGGTGTGCTTACTGGCTTGCAATTTAGCATGTTCACTCTTTTAAGCACATCTGAAGCATATTTTTCTTGAGTCAGAAGTATACCTTCTTGTGTTCTTTTTACTTCAATACCTAGAAAGTAGTGAAGTTCACCGAGATCCTTGAGAGCAAATTCTGTCTTGAGATCTCTGAGAAGAGCCACCGTTGCATCTGTGGATGAGCTGGCAACAATTATATCATCAACATAAATTAGCATGAATATAGTAATATTTCCTTTGTTATAATAAAATAAAGATGTATCTGTCCTGGATGGCTGAAAACCAAGATTCTGCAACTTCTCACTAAGTCTTGAGTACCATGCCCTTGGAGCTTGTTTTAGACCATATAACGATTTATCCAGCTTGCACACATGATCCATCATTGCTTTGTTTTCATACCCTGGAGGTTGTCTCATAAACACATCTTCCTCTAGAACACCATGTAAAAACGCGTTCTGAACATCTAACTGGCGAAGACTCCATCCTCGAGAAACAGCAACAGAAAGAACAAGTCTGATAGTGGCTGCCTTGACTACAGGACTAAAGGTGTCCTCATAGTCGATGCCATACCTTTGCTTGAAACCCTTGGCAACCAGTCTAGCTTTGTATCTATCTATTGATCCATCTGCTCTTCTCTTGATTTTGTAGACCCATTTGCAGTCAATTAAATTCATATCTTTTCTTGGTGGTACTAAACGCCAAGTCTTGTTTCTCATTAGAGCTATATACTCAGTATCCATTGCATCCTTCCAATTTTTATTTGTCAAAGCCTCATGTAAATTTTCAGGTTCACCATCAGACGTAAGAAAACCGTACCTTATTCTGCCATCAGTAAAAACTTTCGGCTTTACAATGCCCTGCTGCAATCTGGTGACAGGTCGATGTTGTGCAGTCGGACCAGCGCGAGATTCTGCAGGAAAACTGACGGAAACGCCCGATCCATCTGAAGTCGGTTGCAGCGCTTGCAGGCGACATGGCATGTGCAGACTGGCTTCGGGCGACACATCACCGAGATGGGCGGGAGACTGTGTCTGAACAGCTGCACTGTCCTCAGCTGCAGTTTGCATGTCGCCATCAATACTTGGTCTGGCATCATTACCTGCTCCGCCATTATGACCTGCATGCAAACCACTTTCTCCACCATTATGACCTGCATGCAAACCACCTTCTCCTGCATGCATACCGCTATTACCTGCATGCAAACCGCTTTCTCCTGCATGCATTCCGCTAGTGTTGTTTCCTGCATGCATGTCGCTCGTAGTGTTGTCTGTATTTGCATGCATGCCGCTCGTAGTGTCGCCTGTATCTGCATGCATGCCTCCGCTCGTAGCATCGCCTGTGTCTGCTTCCTGCAACATAATTTCCACTGCAGAATTTTCAGCAGAATTAGTAGCAGGGTCATTGAATTGGTCACCTATTTGTTCTCCCCCCTGACCGAAAGAATTTAGCAAGGTAGATGGGAGAAGAAGAATTTCTGAGTCTGGCACCGGCATTGGGATGAAGATTTGAGAAGGGAAAAACTTCCTCATCGAACACAACATCACGGGAAATATAGATTTGGCCTATTGAGATATCTAGGCACTTAAAACCTTTATGCATGTTACTATATCCAAGAAAAGCACACTGCTTGGAGCGGAATTGAAGCTTGCGACTATTGTAAGGACGAAGATTTGGCCAACATGCACATCCAAAGGTGCGAAGAGACAGATAATTTGGCTTGACTCGGAAAAGACGCTCCAAAGGAGTCATAGATTGAATTATCTTGCTAGGAGTTCGATTAATTAAATATGTAGCTGCCAGAAACGCTTCGTCCCAAAATTTTAATGGCATTCCCGCATGAGCAAGAAGAGATAAACCAACTTCTACTATGTGCTGATGTTTTCTCTCAGCTGACCCATTCTGCTGGTGTGTATGAGGACATGAAACTTGATGAGATATTCCTATTTTTTTCTAAAGAAAGAGTTTAGCTTCTCATATTCACCTCCCGAATCACTTTGTATGGAAATAATTTTCCTATCAAATAATCGTTCCACAAGATTTTGGAATTCATGAAATTTTTGGAAAACTTCATACTTGTGTTTAAGCAAGTAGATCCAAGTGAATTTACTATAATCATCCATAAAACTGACATAATATTTATTTTTCCCAACAGATTCAGGTGCAGGCCCCCATACATCAGAAAAGATCAATTCTAAAGGAAAATGCGACATACTGACAGACTTTGAATAAGGCAACTAATGACTTTTCGCCTGTTGACAAGCATCACAGACTGAATTTTTATTGGAATCTAAAGAACATGGGAGATTATTTAGGTTCACAACTTGTTGAACGACTGGAACGACAGGATGTCCTAGACGATTGTGCCACCTTAATAGGGATGGTTTGGTGACACTATATGCTTGCTTATGTGCTGCGACTGGAGTGGATGGAAGAGGATATAGTCCTCCTTCACATTTTCCTCGAAGTAGAACCCTCTTCGTTGCCTGATCCTTGATCAAAAAATAATTTGGATGAAACTCAAGGAAAGCTTGATTGTCAGTGGCTAGACGATGAACAGAGACAAGATTTTTCTTGGCTTTTGGAACGTGTAGCACATTATTAAGAAGAAATTTACGTTGAGGGGTATGAACAATAGTGCGACCAATGTGCTCAATGCCCATACCTGCGCCACTTGCCGTGTGAATCTGTTCCACGCCATGATATTTGTCACGAACTGAGAGTTTGTCAAGCTCATTGGTAATGTGATCAGTGGCGCCCGTGTCGGTGTACCAATTTGTATCGACGCCATATGATGTCACAGCATTAGAAGCTGTCATCTTCTCAGGGACATACTCCTCATCAAACCGATACCAACAGTCAAGGGTTGTATGATTCGGCTTGTCACAGACCTGGCAACGGATGCGGTTATCAGTGTTGCTGCTGGAACCGCCTCTGCCGTATGATTTCTGATTGCTGCGTCCGCCGCGACCGCCGCGATTATTGCCTCGGCCGCCTCGACCGCGCTGTGAGCCGCCGCGTCCACGCAGTACAGCATTGATTGAGCTTTGAGATCCCATGGTTCCCTGCAGCAGATTCATCCGGTTTTCGAAGCCAATCAATTGTGAATACAGTTCGCTCACCGAGATGGGATCAGATCGACCCAGTATGGTTGTTACAACCGGGTTGTAATCGACGTCGAGACCATTGAGGATATAGGAGATGAATTCTTCATCGTCCAGAGATTTGCCGGCAGCTGCCATCTCATCGGCAAGCCCTTTCATCTTCCCGAAGTACTCCGGCATCGTCATGGAACCCTTCTGGGTGCTCGCCAACAGCATGCGGGTATTAACCACACGCGCTCGAGTTTGAGAGGAAAACATGTCCTCTATTGCTTTCCACACCTGAGCCGCGCTCGTCATCGAGGCGACATGAGTGAGAATCTCCCTCGACAGAGAGGCGAGAAGATGACCGAGAACCTATTGATCCGAGGCTACCCACTTGGCATACTCTGGATTTGGTTCTTCAGCATCCTTGTCGCTGGACTTGACGACGATTGTCTTCGGCGGAGCAACCGCAGTTCCGTCGAGGAACCCAGTGAGTTGCGCACCGCGTATAGCCGGCAAGATCTGCGCCTTCCACAACATGTGATTGCTCTTGTTTAGTTTCTCCGTTACTGGGTATACCAGCGATGCGCCAAACGCCGGTGAAGAAGAAGAAGAGGACGCGTTCGCCATAGATGTGTGCTGTAGAGGTTGGCTCTGATACCATGTAAAGGAAACAGAGATAGTATGGAAGCGTTGTCAGGGCACTCATAGTGCAGACTCTATATAGTTTCTATACCTGTATTTTGCTGATGTGGCAGTATATTTATTGAAGAGAGAGGGAGAAAACCCAAGACTTCGTTTCTTGATAAGACGCCGAGTCTTCGTTCGCTTCGAGGCCGCAAGAAACCAGAAGAGTCACGTTGGGGAAGGACGGTGTGGTTTCCATGGATCCTGTACACCGGCGCCATCCACCCCGCCGTGACCGCGCTTCCACATCTCCCGCGCCCGAGTCCGCCGTCTCCCGCGCCCGAGACCGCCAGCCATCTCCCGCGCGCTCCACATCTCCCGCACGCGCGCGCTCGCACAGGAGACCGACGCGGCCCTTTCCCCGCCCTCCCGGTAATCTCCCCCCTCTGCCGCCCATCTCCCCTCCTCAGATTCATATCCATGTCCATCCATAGCTCCCTTCGATTCCATCTCCTCCCCCATCCACTCTGACCAAAAACATCCCCAAATTTGACAGATGAATCGATTAACAAAGACCGATTCTCGGCGAAGCAAAGGTGTCCCTAGAACTGCTCCATCCGTCCATGGTGCTGGGACCTATGCTCCGGTCGCCGGTGCTGCTGCAGCCCGTGCTCAAGCTGATGATGGTGTTCGTCCTCCAGATGATGGTGTTCGTCGAACTGGTGCTTCCCCCGTTGGTGGATGGTGGCCAATGTCATCTCCTAGCGAAGGGTAAGTCTTCAGTTAATGATTCTTGGACGGGATTGCATGTTCATCGACTCATTCCTTGAATTCTTACTCGAAATCAGTAGGTTTTGTAGGTTTCAGTCTTTGTTCTTGTATTAGAATTCTTGATGAGCGAACTGAATAATGACAGAGTGTTCAGCTGACAGAGTGTAGGCATCATTTTCCTTCCGGGATTTTAGTGTTTTTAATCTGTCATTGGCAGAAGGAATGACTGACAGAGTGTTCAGGTTTAGGGTTTGACTGCAGCAGCAGCTACTTTTTCTTGCAGCCGAACACTCTGTGAAACTGTGAATTTAAGTGCTTGGTTCCTATTATGTGGCAAGAAATTTTTTAGAAGTACCTTAGCATAATCTATATTGCACTTATGATTGCAGGTTATACCCACCAGGAGGGTTCTCAAATTTTCTGCAGTCAAACCCATTTGCTAACCATCCTAATGGAAATGAAAATTTTCACTTTGTTGGTGCTGGAATGAGTCAATCTTCAGTTTCACCAATTGACGTGGGTGCTGCAAGAACTCCCTCTCCAGCGCAGCAAACTAATGATATAGTGGATGATTTAAATGCAGAAGAAGATGAAACAATTAACGTCGATGAGTATTCTAGAACCGACAAGCGTTTGAATTGGTCAGTCCCTGAAGACAGACGACTGGTAGGTTGAAACCATACTATCTCCATGCACACTTGAAGAGTAACGATTGTCTTTTTTTCATTTTTTATTTTGTTGTTTCTGTAGGCCAGTTCTTGGTTACGTAATTCAAAGGACCCAATAGATGGAAATGACAAGAAGGCAGATGCTTATTGGGCAGATGTTACTAAAGAATACAACAAGACCACAGAAAGTAGCCGTAAGAGGAACCGGAACCAACTGAAAATACGTTGGGATCGTTCTAAGAAACAATTAACTGATTTTCATGGATGTTGGGTAAATGCCAGTAGAGTGTGGCAAAGTGGGATGAGTGATGACCAGCTGACTGACAAAGCATTAGAGATGTGGGCTGGCCAAAATAATGGTAAGGCCTTCCATCTGCTGCATATGTGGAAGGTAGTACGTGGTGAGCAGAAGTGGTCAGCATATCTTGCCAGGTTAAAGAAGGGAAAGGAAAAGAGTGCAAAGGCTAATCCAGCTCAACTGGTGAATTTGGAATTAGATGGAGAAAAGCGACCTATGGGACATAAGAAAGCAAAAAGAGAACTCAATGGCAAAAAGAAGTCATCTGATGCTTTGGCTGATTTTAGTGGAAAAATTGACAAGTTCATTGAAGCAAACACCAAAAATAGGGAAGACAGAGAGAAGATGACTGAAATTCAGCAAAGCTTGGCTGATAAGAGGATTGAAGCAGCTAGGCTTAATCATGAAGCAGCTCATGAACAAACTAAGTGTAAAATGCTTGAAACTTACACGCAGCTGCTGCTTGCGCCTACTGATCAGCTTAGTTCAGATGCTTTGGTTGAGAGAAACTTGGCATTGGAGAGCCTGAGACTTGCCTTATTTCCTAAGGTATGATGTTGTCAACCCTTCTTCAGTTGCTTATTTAATTGTTTGGAACTGGTAACTGATGGAATTGTAATTTCCTGGAATTGATTATGCAGTAGCAAACAAATGTGACCAGTGCTATCCTTTGCTGCCATGAATTCCTTTTCTATAAGGTAACTGAATCATTGCTTTTTGAGTCCACGGCACCTTTGAGTCATTGCTTTCTGAGTCCCCTTTCTGCTGCTGTGTCATGTGGGGGCGTACATACATACGCCGCCGTCCCACATCTGCTACGTCTACGACTGCGCTGGCTACTCTAGATGGTCGGGATGATTTGCCATCCGGTTTGGGAGTTGTAACGCATTACGAGTCAGAGTCCCAGTCCATAAGGCCATAGGTTAGTACTTGGTTTCGGGATAGAATCCCTTACGGATTGCTACCCAATTGACTAAGAGTCCTTAACGTTTTGCTTCCCAATCGGGACAGGCAGAACCTTATATAAATGCTTTGGAGATTGTAATCAGGAATAACAAGAAAGAATTTACCTCTATCTTCTACTTGTTCTATCCTCTGTTATCTTCTTGTTGTTCGCTCTTCCAGATATCGCTCTCCGCCGCCAAGCTTCGCCCGCAGCTGCTATCATTTATTCTCTGCTATCCTTTACTGCTATTCGCTGCTATCCTTTGCTGCCATGGATGGAGATGGCAGCATCGACCCTGCTGATCTGTACTCCATGGATGACTATCTTCAAGAGCAAGAAATTCTAGATGATTTAGGCGATCATCTAGTAGCTGAGATGCAGTCCGTTGTTGATGTCATACAAGGTGGAAGATCTCAGCGTGGTTCTAGGCGATATGCGGACAGACCTCGTGAACAAGCCAGCCAGCAACTAATGGATGACTACTTCTCTCCTAATCCAGTCTATAGTGAGACACACTTTCGTAGAAGATTTAGGATGAGGAGGCCCCTCTTTCTGAAGATTGTTGAGGCCTTAAGTGGGTGGTCTGAGTATTTCACATTAAGACCGGATGCTCTGAATCGTCCCGGTTTCTCACCAATTCATAAGTGTACAGTAGCAATCCGTCAATTAGCGTATGGCGGATCTGCAGACCAGCATGATGAGTATCTGAAGATGGGAGAAAGTACTGGTGTGGAGTGCTTGAAAAAGTTTGTTCAGGGTGTCATTGAAGTATATGGTGAAGAATACTTGAGACGCCCCACAGTACAAGATGTAGAACGATTGTTGGAGATCGGTGAGCGTCGTGGTTTTCCTGGCATGTTAGGGAGCATTGACTGTATGCATTGGCATTGGGAAAAATGTCCCTATGCATGGAAGGGACAGTATACTCGTGGTGATCATGGTGTACCAACCATCATTCTAGAGGTTGTTGCTTCTCATGACCGATGGATATGGCATGCTTTCTTTGGAGTGGCGGGATCCAACAATGACATCAATGTGCTGAATCAATCTACTTTGTTCGTCAATCATTTAAGAGGAGAAGCTCCCCAGGTGCAGTACTTTGTGAATGGAAGGCAATATACCAAAGCTTATTATCTTGCAGATGGAATATACCCAGAGTGGGCTGTTTTTGTCAAGTCCATACGTGCACCACAATCAGCTAAGCACAAGCTGTTTTCAGAACATCAAGAGGGGGCAAGAAAAGAGGTTGAATGTGCATTTGGGATTTTACAATCTCGTTTTTCCATTTTGCGTCGGCCGGCACGTTTATATGATCAAGGGGATCTTGAAAATATCATGTTAGCTTGTATAATACTTCACAACATGATAATCGAAGACGAGAAGGATATACAAGACGATTTGTTTGACTTGAACGAGGAAGCAACCACGTCTACTGTTCAGGCATCTACAATCACTCATGGTCATGATCCGGTGATGGAGGAGGTACTACAGAGAAATACCGAGATTCGTGATCGTGAAGCTCACAGGCAACTACAATCTGATTTGATTGATCACATCTGGCAAAAGTTTGGGAATCAAACTAATTAGGTAGAGTTATGCATTTATATATATATATATATATATATATATATATATATATATATATATATATATATATATATATATATATATATATATATATATATATATATATATATATATATATATATATATTATTAGCCTTCATGTTCAAGAACCATATTGAGATTTGTTTTTTAAACTGAACCAGTTAGACTGTGAAATCAACCTCCTATATAATTTTGTTAATTTACTAACCCATTCTCATTTTTTAACAGTTCTGCTTGGAGGATGATGGACATGGAGTTCTGTGTGCAAAATGATGATGGATGGCTTAATATTATCTAAATATTATTATTATCTATTTAGATTGCAATTCATTTCTAGGTTTCTATTGCTATATATTGTAATGGATGACTCATGGCTATTATCTAAAATTTCATGTATGCGTCTGGGCATATTCTTCTAGCGAAGTAGCGATACAATACTGTATTTTTGGATGCTTCTGGTGATATGCTGCTATATGGTTCAGTTGCCGGTTATTCATGTCGTGAAAGTTTGTTAAATAGCTGTTGAGAGGTGTAGGGTGGATCACATGGTAATATGCCACAGCTGATCAGTTTTCTTTGTGCTGCATAATAAATTTTATTGTCTATAGAAACTACTACTACAAACTTTGCATTGGGAAGCATGGTTTCTTGTGATGAAGTCTTCGAGGTATAGAAACTATGGGTAGAGTCTGCACTGTGACTGCCCTCACCTCTGTACGAGGCCGCGTGAGTTTATTTAAGGGTTGTACCAAACGCCAGGAGTTTACAAGCTGTGCGTCTCATGCATATCATGTAACCGCTAAGAGCATCTCCAAGAGATGCTCTTTCTCACCCCCTATCTTAAAATATTAGGTATGAAAACTAAAAACAAACTCCAACAGATACTCTAAAACACACCCAATAATTTTGGTACTCTAAAATTGAGGTGGATCACCATCAAATATACAGTGCCTAGATAGTAATTTTAGGGATCCAAGTTTAGAGGAGCTGCTGAAGGAGGGAAATATTTAGAGGACAATTTTTTTAGGAAGACTCTCAATATGAGATTTTAGAGGACAAAATATTGAGCCTCTCTTGGAGATGCTCTAAGGAGAGGGAATCCTAATTACAAGGGATATAATAAATTGAATCTACCGGGTTCTATACAAGGTACAAGACTCCTGAAGCAGTTAGGATATGCATGAAGACAGCACAGATAGATACAGATTGGTTTTCTAAACCTTCCTTGTTAACACACCTAACTAGAAAATTAACAATTGTGCTGAAGTGCAGATAGAAGTTACAGAGCAGAATAATTATTTTCAGTGGCCAGAAAAATCCGGATTGGTAATTGTAGAGGAAAGTACCAAATAGAAAATTGTCAAGGCTCCCGTTCTTTATGTGTTCATAAACAAGCATTATCTCATTCTGATGCGAGCAAAACCCCAGTAATCTGGCAAGTTTCTTGTGCTGAAGCTCAGCCAATACTTGCACTTCATTGTGGAGCTGGTTCAGTCCCTGTCTGGTACTCTGTGATAGCTTCTTCACTGCTATTTCTTGCCCATCAGAGAGCTTTCCCTGTAAAAAAAAAGGAGTCCATTTTAGAGAAAAAAGACAGGCAATGCTATTGCTCTCTCCTGCATACGGTGGCTATTTACCCTGTATACAGTACCGAACCCGCCCTCCCCAAGCTTATTCACGTCAGAGAAGTCGTCAGTTGCATCTTGCAATGTAGGGAAATCGAAGATTACGCATTTTCCACCTTCAATTTTCTTTGGTGCTAGTGTTGTTCTTGAGATGATTGGTGCTGGTGCTGTTAGGACATAAATGATCTCAACAAACTGAAGTTTCTGTTAGTGAGCAAACACTCGAAACAGTATTCTACTAGTACTCACTGTTCTTGTTCTTGGAAGCCTTGCTCGTCTTCAAGCAAAAGAAAGCAGAAGCTGAAACAATTAGTATCAAGACAATGGAACAAGCAACACCTGCAGAGATTTTCACAGCTCTCCCTTTCCCCTGCATAAGTCAATTAGGACCGGCAGAAACGGTCAAGATGGACTACTATCCACGTACATTTAGTTTTCGCTGGTTAATGAAGCAACGTAACTCATAGTGACGGGACTAGAAAAGTCAAGATGTAGCAAATAAAACTAGCTGATTACGTTTAGGTAGGCGATTTGCATAACTCCATGTGAAGTGCTTACCAAAAGTGTTGACAGTGTTACGGTTGAGATGTATTTCTGTTAAGCTTAAATTCCTCTTGAATTGCTTCTTCAAAGGAAAATTTTTTTCTGACCTCTCCGGTGGCCGGTGGCGTCACGTTCGCCGGCACCTGAGCTGGTGGTGGCGCCGGTGGAGCTCCAACAGACGCCGGCGCCTGGAGCTGCAGCAGTGGGCTGGCTGAGAAGAAAGGATACAACTGGTACCGGTAGTTGCACCGCACCCCAATAAACCTCCCGCTCGGGCTCCCGCTGAAATACTTGGGCGCCATCTGAATTATATTCGCTAGGCAGCTCCTGCAACCGGCCGGCGCCATGTCCGGCCTGCACTGCAGCAGCGCGTAGATCGCGGGGATGCTCCCACAGAACGCCTCCTCGCCCGTGGCGAACCGCTTGGACGAGTTCGCCGCCGCGTAGTCGGCGGTGGAGTTGAGGACCGCTCCCACGGCGGCGTCGAACGCCGCGGCCGGCGCGCTCACGTTCTGCACCTTGGGGATGTACCTCTCATCGTTTTCGGTGCCGGCGAGGAAGTTCAGGTTGGAGAAGCGGAGGTAGCAGAGGTCGTAGTAGATGGTCACCTCCTTGCTGTAGGCGCACAGCTGCTGCGCGTCCTGGAAGGCGACCGCGACGCAGGTGCCGCAGGCGGAGCCGTTCACATCGCCGCGGCAGAGCGCGAGGGTGTAGACGATGTCCGGCAGGACGCCGATTCTGCCGGCGGCGAAGAGCGCCGGGGAGGAGGAGGCGTTCTTGGGGAGGGTGACGGAGAGGAGCCCGATGTTAGACTGGTACGTGCTGTTCTGTGTGAAGTCGCCGCTGCTCCCGCATATCTGCCACGGCTGGGTGGTGGCAGGCGGCGCGAGGAGGAAGGTGAGGAGGAGGGTGGCGGCGTGATAGGAGGAGAAACGGAGCATGTGGTGGTGCATGGCCATGGCGGCGAGTTGCCAAAGACGTACCGGACTAGTGCTGGTATAGTGGTATGTATGCAGAATCGGAGATGCACGTGTTGATTGGCGAGGATGACGGTTTGATTTTTTGTCATTACCTTTTTGAGGGGTAGAAGGATGGGATGATTAGGACCGTGCCGCAACTTAATTACCCCCTCCCATCATGGATAAGTATCGTTTTAGGTCATCTCCAATAACATTATCTTAATTATCTCTTAACTATATTAAATAAAGAAATTTGTTAGATGGCACTCAGGTGTTTTTGTTTATGAGTACTTAAGTTTTTATCTATTAAATATTGCTTTGTTTGTGTTTTATAATTTTGACTTCATTTATCAACAATGTGATAAGGGAGTAATCAATTTATTTAGTGTCGTAGGAAGTCACAACATAAACGATCAAATAGGGTTTTTGTGTAGTTTTTTTGTGTTCCTTATAGTTTATTTTATTTCTCTTTTTTACAAATTGTCATATCATTTTTTACATAATTTAATTTATGTAAAACTAGTATAAAATTGATGTAAGAAACCATAAATAAAAAATAATATGTATTATATTATTTCTCAATGTATCACATCATATGTTAATAATTAATGAGCAAACTAATGGATGGAGGTAGAAATGCATCCAACATCCAAAAAATTAAGTACTCCTTAACAAAATAGTACTCAAATGGGAAAGGAGAAGGCAAAGTGATTTTACCATTGGCTCTAGATCTAAAAACTCAAAATTTGAGTGCTATTTAACAAACAAATACTCAAGTTATCCCTAGACACCATCTTAAATAAATAAAATTCTATGTGGAGGAGAGAGAATATAAGGATAGATAATATCATGTCTGTTATATAAGAGACGATTTAAACTCGCAAACCAACATAAATAGTGAGAGAGTATAAGACAAGAAGATATGATAAAAATAGTATAAAATAGTTAGAATGATTCACTATTTGAGAGGTTATCTCTACTGCTGTTTTTAAATGAGATGAAAAACTTAGAAACAATCTAAAAAGATAAATTATTATACATATCCTTAGTAACACAGTTTCCAAGATACAGCTTTAAGTACCAATTTATATTATAATATACTAGCCAATGACCTGTACGATAGTATGACGTGGCATAACCTGTTCCATGGTTACTAGATATATTTTTAAAATAAATTAGCAAATATGAGCGGAGAGGAAAATGTTTGTAATCTATAAATTATTTTTTATTTTGCAATATCTGTAGGCATAGATAAACAGTAGGTATATCATAGGAAAGTGCGATGTCATGTGACGTCACTACGTGGGACCCCCTTTATTTTCTTAAAAAGAAACAAAGAAATCAAAAGGCATTTAAATATTATGTTCGATCGGCAGGGAACACAACGTAATAAAAAAGTAAAATAAATGGCTGAGTCAATGTAAGATTATAAAATTTTGAAAATCTCACGAACGCAAAATATGATATGAGCTAACTAAAATGTACTATTTTCCAAGCCATCTCATTTCCTTCCCTCTTATTTTCTAACTATTTTATACTATTTTATACTATTTTGAAAAGTGAATCATTCTAACTACTTTTCTTCTCTTCTCTTCTCTTCTCTTTTCACTTTCCTTCCTCCTTTTCCTTTCCTTTCCTTTCTTCCTTCTATTTCCCGTGTGGTACTTTCTTCCATGGCTGCTCCTCTCCTCCCTCCTTTCTCTCACTCCACTCCTCCTCCTCCCTCTATATTGCTGCTTCACCACCTCCAACGCCTCCCCCGTCTCTCTCTTGCTCTCCCTTTCCTCTTCTCTCTCATGCACATGCACACGAGCATGTGCATCACCAACTGTCGAGTTTGATCTGCGCCACCGGTTAGTTATCCTCAAATCCATTCACGCCATATCGTGTTCTTGCCCTTGGTAAACTCATACCCCAAATTAATTTCATTTCCGTTTATGCAGCACGACGAATCGGTCGTCTTCGTGTTTCGCATCTGGTCGGCTTCCCTGTCATTGTTCATCGTCTCCACTGAGCCTCGATCCGATTGGCTCGCACACAAGCATGCCCTCGTTGTCACCTACATTTTGATATGAGTAGTTCTTGCTCCCATTCCCGATATCACTGTCACCGCCGCCGCCTGTAGCTCCGATGTTGCCCACCACCATTGACGCATCTCTGCTACTCCTCTTTCTGAACCACCCCCACCATTAGCTTCATCTCGTAGCAAGTGTTCCATTTTGCTCAGTCTCGAAGCTTCGACATCATCTTCTTACCGTTCGGGGAAGAGGGGGACGGTCATATGTGGAAGGGGCGGTAGAGAATATGTGGGAGGGGATAGGTGCGCTCGGAATGGAGAAGGATCAGGAGGGGTATGTAGATATTTTGGGAGTTTTGGGTCGATTTGGCTTTTTTGAGTCATATTTACAGAAATAACGAGCCGCTCGTCTCTCGAAAATAGCAAAAATAGTGCTTTCACTGCACAGCCACCGTGCAGTAGAGCTCCAAGGGCCGACACGTCAGGGGCACCGCACGGTGTCTGTGTAGCCAGGGGATGCCGTATGACCACTGTGCGTTAGAGGGTAGTCCCGCATGGCCACCGTGCGGTGGCCTCCCCTGATGCACGACCATCGTGCGGTGGTCGTTTAGCCATGGTAATTAGTGGTGCTAATTCATGATTAGCGAATTAATTTAGGTGTCATGCTTACAGAAATTTTTAAATACAGCAAACGAGATGAAAAACTTATGCAAATTTTTATGGAGCCTTCCTATATAGTGTACTTATTTGTGTATTGTTTTCATAATTTTATCCGTCCCAAATTTTACTCAAAAATTCACATAATCGTATTGTTTGTAGGAATTTTGTAATATAGCAATTTTTTGAAGGATCCTTACATTGTGGAGTTGATTGTGTAATTTTTTCAGAATTTTATCCATTCCTAATTTTACTCAAAAATTCCATGCATGCATGATTATTCCAGCAGATTAGTGCATTCTTATTCCATGAATTTTCGAGTAAAATTCAGAATGGATAAAATTTTGGAAAAATAAAAAAATCAACTACACTGTGTAAGAATCCTTCTAAACAAATTTCATAACTTTTTGAACTTGTTTGCTATATTATAAAATTCCAACAAATAGTACGATTATGTGAATTTTTGAGTAAAATTTGGAATGGATAAAATTATGAAAAAAAATATACAAATAAGTAAAATGAGGTAGAAGGCTCCACAAAAAAAAATTATAAGTTTTTGAGCTCGTTTGCTATATTTAAAAATTCCTATAATTATAGCACCTAAATTAATTCGCTAATCATGAATTAGCACTGCTAATTACCATGGCTAAATGACTATTGCACAGTGGCCATGCGGGACTACCCTCTGACGCACGATGGCCGTGCGGCAACCCCTTGCCGCACGGCCACCATGCAGCGCCCTCGACATGTCAGCTCCTAGAGCTCCACCGCATGGTGGCTGTGCGACGGAAGTGTTATTTTTGTCATTTCCACGTGACAGGCGTCATTTATGTAAATATGACTCACAAAAAACGCCATTTAGGCCAAAAACTCGATATTTTGGTTGGGTTGAGTAAGGCAGATCTGGCGGATAACTTCAACTCCTCAACATATTTTAACGGCTCATATTGCGTTGATGACGTGGCTTCATAGGATAGCTGGAATTTTAGCTAAAATGTATATATAGATTTATGAAACCTAATAAAATTATAATATTACAAATTTGAGACAAAGTTATTAATATTATTTTCATATAATTGATCTAAAATCATTCATAGAGATATTATTATGTTAAAATAGCTTGACTATACGGCTTCCAAAACAACTCTTATTTTTGACTGGGTACATGCATCATGCCTTTGCTAATCTGCAAGGAATAACGTACTTGAGCACATCTATCTTGGGAAGCTTTTGTTTTAAGTGATATCTCAGAAGCATTGCAGGATACACATACACACATATACGACAACTGCTAGGTAACCTTTATGAAGGGTTCCTCATCATCTGCATATCTACTTATACTGGTGTTTTCCACTAGTCTTGTAAAATATCTACCACTAGGAGGATAAGTGGATAATACATATGTAGCAGGGCCTTTTCCTGCATTAAACCTGATTATTTTCTGCAACAACAGTACACAATGAATTCAGCAATTCTTTGGGACTTATCTTGGCTCAAGTTCAGTGATCGAAACTTCGTTCGGTGACATAGGCGATCTGCTTGTGGACTGTGAAGCCCCTTGATATGGCTCCGAGTACAGGTCTGAGTTGACGCCGCTCATTTGGAGTTCAGTGATCGAAACTTCGTTCGGTGACATAGGCGATCTGCTTGTGGACTGTGAAGCCCCTTGATATGGCTCCGAGTACAGGTCTGAGTTGACGCCGCTCATTTGGATGCAAAACGCTGGCCTAGATGGAACTTGGAGAGACACAGTGCTGCTGCTAAGCATGACATTCACCATTGACATCATCGGTCTATGTGCGGGGTCTTCTTGAACGCACAGAAGTCCGATCTGAATGCATTTCAGCATCTGGTCTCCAGGAGAATGGCTGCTCAAGGATGAATCCATGATTTCTACAATTGTTCCCATCGTCCAGTGCTCCCATACCTGCATTAGATTGGTGAATTGTTCCAATATTATTATTACAAGATGTAACTTGGGCAATAGCTGAAGTTCGTAATAGCCGAAGTACTCACCAAACTTAAGAGATCAACAGATAGCTCGGAGTTGTATGAGCCACTGTTTCTTCTTCCCGTGACGATTTCTAAGATCAAGACACCGAAGCTGAACACATCTGACTTGATGGAGTAATACCCAAGCATAGCATACTCAGGGGCCATGTATCCACTGCAATAAGAACATCGGAACATTATGTTATGGACTAACACACACTCAAATATCTTATAAGGACAATGTCACCAGCGCTTACTAGGTTCCGACGACACGGTTGGTGACATCTTGCGATTGATCACTTCCAAATAGCCTTGCTAAGCCAAAATCTGAAATCTTAGGAATAAATTCGGAGTCTAACAGAACATTGCTCGCTTTGAGGTCCCTGTGAATTATCGTCAGCTGAGAATCTTCATGAAGATATTGTAAGCCTCGAGCAATCCCATCGACTATTTTAAATCTCTTCCCCCAATCTAGCTCACTGCTTCTCTCAGGATCTGTCACACAGAAAAAGAAACCTCAAAATTGTACACAATAAATTTCAATTGTTGGTTCACTGTTGCAAACGGTGATGAGTTACAATACCAAAAAGAATGGTGTCGAGGCTTTTGTTGGGCATGTATTCATACACAAGTAATTTTTCATGTTCTTCCAAGCAAACACCCACAAGCCTCACCAAATTCTTGTGTTAAAGCTTAGCAACCAAAACAAGCTCATTTTTCAACTCATCTATCCCTTGTCGAGAACTTTGTGAGAGCCTTTTCACTGCTATTTCTTGATCGTCAGGGAGGATTCCCTATACAAATGGAGATATTTATTCACTAAAACTGCAAAATACAGAATAAAATGGCTATAGTGACATGGTGCGATTATCACCTTATAAACCGCACCAAACCCTCCTTCCCCAAGTTTATTGCTTTCATCAAAGTTATCTGTTGCGACTCGCAGAGTTGATAGATCAAGAATGAGTGAGTCGATACTCCGTATGTCCTCTGGATCAGTTGCATCTATCATGAGAGAACAAGTACTTTAATAATGGTGTAATACATTAATGCAATTCCTATTTTCATGTGAGAATGATGTTGCTGCCGAGCAAAAACTTACTTCGATAGTATAGAACAATGAAAATGATGCCATTACCGTGCAAAAAACTTAGTTCTAATTGTATAAAACAAAGAATTTTGAATTAACTGAAAGGACTTTTTTGAAACGGAATTGACTGAAAGGACTTACCTGGCAGTGATGGCTTTCCTGCTGGTTTCCTCTTCCTCCATCGACAAAGGCAAATTACTAGAGCAGCCAGTATAGCAGCGACTATAGGCAGTGCAATGGCTAAAATTCTACCACTTTTGTTCGTTGTTCTTCCTGCAAATAAAAGGCATCAATTAATCTTAAGAAACATTGAAGCGAGTTTAACAAGATTCATAAGAAGATGCATCTGCCTTTTGTAGCACACAATTTACTTAATCAAGCTCCTCTATTCACAAATCCACAGACACCACAAGGAGAAAAATTATTAACATCTTTGATGTTTATGGTGCTACAAGCTTTATGTATTGCTTCTTTGAATTAAGACATGACAAGAGTAGTCAAGTTTACACGTACAAAAGGAGCCAAACAAATAACACCTCTCAGTTTTATTATGTTATTTTGCTTCAGTTCCAAATTTCCAATGCCACTGAAGAAAAAAAAATATAAGGTGCACTTTTACTGATCACTTCTTTTCTGAATCCCAAGTAGCCAAGAGAGAGAAAAAATGATATTTGCAAATTTTTGCTTTGTGCAGTGCACAGCCAAGAAAGCTTGTGTGAAATGACCAATCTAAAAAGGAAAAATGCATGCGTTCACATTCGTGGACTGTGGAATTAAGACGTGAACATCAGACCAGAATACCAGATGACACAGGACATATAATTTCCCCTGTTCTCCAGCAAAGCAACTGATAGCTACGGGACTGCGTAGAAGTCAAGACCAAACAAAAGAAAAGGTAGAAAACTAGCAGATACGTTCGTTTGGTACAAATATATATAATCTGTACCAGAATGATCTATTCGTTGTTTACTTGTTCGCCTTTTTTCTGTTGACTGCCGCACAAAGCAAGTACTTTAGAACCTTTTTCATCTAAAGAAAACAAACAATGAACTACTCAACCATCTAAAGAAAACAAACAATGAACTACTCAACCTTGAATGGTATTGACATCGACGGTTCATTTTTTTAGTTTGTTGGAAGCATACTTGCCTATGAAATCAAACATCGTTCCAAATTCCCGTAACAAAAATTTAATGTTGTTTTGATGCTTCGAATCTAATCAAATCGGGTAAACTTGATTTAGCCGGGCCGCACGGTGTCAGCGTCGAAAACCTTTGCCGGGTCAGGCACATTCTGCGTGTTCATGAGGATGAGGAACTTGTCACCGTTGCCGTTGATGGATGCAAGGAAGTTTTAGTTAGAGGAGCGGAGGACGCACGGGTTGTAGAAGATGGTGGAACTCAGTAGCCGGTCCAGGATTTTATCACATCTCGGGCTAAACTATAATAGGCTAACATCCTAGAGCTAACGTCAATTTATACTCACACCACGCTATAACAAAAGTAGACCACGAATGCATCGTTGACATGAAACTTCAACTCAATGCTTCAACAGAAAACATAATAAGAAAAATATGGCAAAACATAAACAATGTAATATTATAGAGATCCCACTGTTTTTAGAAGAGATTGGTTGGAGTTGGATTGTATTCGTATATGAAAAATAAGATGACTCCTTTTCATTTTACACTCTTAATTCCTAAATAGAAAATGCAAAATGCATAACATTCATTTTATTTTGTCATTCAGATTTTATATCAAAAGAGAGAGGGAAGAGGATTAGGCAGTACCGGATTTGAGTGCACCTATGGTTGACTCGGCTGGCCGATCGCTGTGCATGGCAGCATGGCGCCTGTCGCCTAGGGACTGGGGAGGCTAGAGGGCAAAGGCATCAAGGGCCGGAGGCAGAGGTAGTAGCGCTACCGCTGGGCCACCATGGGCGGCATCCGACGTTTGCGTGAGCCGTGGCCGACGAGCTACACGTGGGGTGTGGCTGCGTGGTGCATGCACAGCGGTAGGGCTGTAAACGAGCCGAGCTCGAGCGAGCTTGGCCTTCCAGGCTCGAGCTCGGTAGAAGCTCGAGCCGAGCTCGAGTTGGGGTCCGAGCTTGAACCTAGGCTCGAGCTCGGCTCGGCCTAAGCTCGAGTAGGCTCGAGCTCGGCTCGTTGAAGCTCGATAACAATTAAAATAATTTATTATGCATTATTTTTCAATAATAAGAAAATTTTAAGTTCGAGCTCAGCTCTAGTAAGATCGATAACAGTCAAAATAATTCAAATACACACTAATTTTCGATAATAAGATAAGCTCGAGCTCGAGTTCGGCTCGAGTAAGCTCGGTAAGAATTAATATGTATTACTATTTAAGCTCGAATCGGGGCTCGCGAACTATTCGAGCTCGGCTCGGTGAAGCTCGCGAGCTCGAGATCAAGCTCGAGTTCGGCTCGTTTAAAGCTCGAACCGAGCTCGAATCGAGCCTACAACGAGCCGAACTCGAGTAGCTCGCGAGCTTCGAACTTTTTTTACAGCCCTACACAGCGGCACGACGCACTCTATGGTCAAGTGGCGTCGAGCGGGCTAGCGAGGGGCAACGACGCAATGGCCCCGACCTGAGTGTGACTATGCGAGTAGAGTTGAGAAGTTGACTCGTTGAGTATTAGAGAAATAACTGATGGGCTGTATAGTGATAGTTGCTGATAGGCTGGACTACGGAATTGGGTCATGCGGGTCAACCTCGAACTGGGCCACTGATGTATATGGTTTTTTAGGTCTATATAGAACGAGTTGCACTGTTAAAATTTCTAAATCTCGTGCTATAGCCTGGCTCAAGGCTTGGATCCGCCCTAGTGGAACCCTTGTTGTGGGATTAACTTTGACCCTAACACCGTGGGGCCTAGCTAATAAATATCTCGGGGCTCACATCTATCTACCGTGTCTCCATGATGGTCATGGCCGGTAGGTGAGGGGGACAGCTGTGACACCTCGGCCCTTGTAGAATTAGGCACATAATAGCCTATATATGTGTGTGCACATGAGAGTATGTATTAGTCCCACATTGCTAGTTTATCTTGAGAAGCACTAACATACAAGTCTAAGGATTCCAATGGTAGCAATCTCCGGTTAACCGTTTTGCACGAAGCGAGGATGAAAGTTCAAATGGGTTTATGTGTGTATGGCCTATCTAGAATGAGGTTAAGTCTAAACCAGTTTAGACCCTAAAACGTTACAACAGCGGCGGGGCCTAAGTCATGAAATGCACGGTGGATAGTCTAGGGCGCATTTTACGTATAAATAAATAAATATATTACTCGATGGACTTCCGACGAGCATTCATAGCACGCTGCCTACATGCATAAATGCATTGCTTTAGAGCTAATTAATTAAGGTGTTTTAGTGATTTATAGCCTTTTTTATTAATTATTATTAATTAGACTAATAAATTATAGTCAAAAATTATAAATCATAGTATACATACGACCATACATACAGGTATATACATAGGGCATGTTCTTTTCCTCCGAAGCTGGCGGCTTTTGGCTTTTGCTACAGTACCTAACTTTCAAACGGAGTATTTTCTCAAAACGGGGTCTACAAGTTAAACGATGTACACGTTAAAAGCCCTACATCTGTACCATCCAAAATCGTAAGTGAGTATCACTCTCTCCGTAATCTGTACCGTAAACAGTCAAAATTCAAAAATTTCAGCCAAAAATTATAAACCGCAGCCGTTGCCAAACAGGCCCATAACCGTTTCCGGTCAAACAAGGGGCAGGTGATAGCGACAGGACTACAGAGATGTCAAGATCATCGAAGAAAACTGGTCTACACGTTCACGTGATCTGTGACCTCTACCAAAATATGTTGACAGTTAAGCAGTTTCCAAAGAACCAATTCCCCATAATTCACAGGAAAATTTTCGAATTTACGCATTCAAGGATTTTTCTCTCAACGTGTTACTGATATATAACCTCAGAACTCACTGTCTTTGACACATCGAAGATAAATTCTCAAATGCACCTATTAAGAATAGACAAATCCTCAAATGCCCCTAATTCAGATGTATTGGTCGTTTGCCTCAATTTTTTTTAATTCAACAGTTTTACGAAACAAGTTAATATTTTTCATCCAAAAGGAACAAACAATGGAAATCTATCAACCGATATGTTTAAGCCATGCATATCGACACGTTAGGTGATGGTATTAACATCCTATCTTTCTTATCACTTTTTCTTCTGCCTGTTCAAGAAATCTAACTTCAAGGTTACCATGGTTTTGCTATATATAAGTTATCTGATTTTGTTAAACTCCGAAGTCAATTTTCCTAGCCTTTAGATTAGCTTTGATATGCGTGTACGTGATTCTAATTTTGATCTAATGGTTTAAAAATGTGATTTGTAACTAAGAAAGCATAAATCAAATAGGCATCTCAAACAAAAAAACTGTAAAATAAGTGATTTTTTGTGTGTCCGCAACTCACGTCCTGGGGTCGCCGTCGGCGTCACGTTAACAGCCACAGGAGCCGGCGCCGGAGCAGGAGCCGGCGGCGCTGGCAGCCGCAGCATCGGGCCTCCGGAGAAGAAAGAATACACCTCATACCTGAAGTTGCACCGCACCCCAATAATCCTCCCGCCCTGCCTCCCGCTGAGATACTGCGGCATCATCGAAATTATGTCCCCGAGGCAGCTCCGGCAGCTGGCCGGCGACATGTCCGGCGTGCACTGCGCCAGCCCGTAGATGGTGGGGTTGTTTCTATCGAATCCCTCCTCCCCCGTGGCGAACCGCCTGGAAGAGTTTGCGGTCGCGTAGTTGCCGGAGGCGTTGAGGAGTATGCCGACGGCGGCGTCGAACAACTCCACCGACGAGCTCACGTTCTGCGAGTTCATGAGGATGATGGTGTTGTCGTTGTTGGTGGTGGAGGCGAGAAAATTCTGGTTGGAGAACCGGAGGTAGCAGAGGTCGTAGTAGACGGTGGCGTCCCTGTTGAAGGCGCAGAGCTCCTGCGCGTCCTGGAAGGCGGTGGTGACGCAGGCCTTGCAGGCGGAGGGGTTGATGTCGCCGCGGCAGAGCGCGAGGGCGTAGGCGATGTTCGGGACCGAGCCGACGCTGTCGGTGGCGAAGAGCGTCTGGGAGGTGGAGGCGTTCTTGGGGAGGGTGGCGGAGAGCTGCCCGAGGTTGGACTGGTAGGTGTCGTTCGCCGAGTAGTTGCCGCTTTTGCCGCAGACCTGCCATGGCTGGGCCGCGGCCAGCGGCGCGAGGAGGAAGGCGGCGAGGCACGCCGCGGCGAGCCGGGTGGAGATGCAACGGTGCGTGGCCATGGTGGGAGGGCGGTGGGCGAAGAAGGGTAGAAGCCAAGGTGGTAACTGGTACGTACTGAGTAGTAGTAGTACCACTAAGAAGGATGGTTTGGCTTGCAACCTGCTGAAGAAGTATTTGTTCGATCCGGTAGGGAAAGCTGTGAATGACGAGCGGGGCCCACTGCCTGCACATGTGTCAAGTTCATGTGGCTGGATTTATTTATTGGGGCTGTCTATTCCTCAGTCGCCTGAATTTTTTTAGAAGTTCAGTCAATTTTTGTGTCCACTTGATCACCGTCCAATGGTTGTCTCTAATGTTTCTATTTCTGTTGTTGTATTGAGCTATATTTTAGGCCTTATCGGGCCCACAAGTTTTAGATGGGCTGACCCGCTAACATGTCAAAAAACCTGTGTCGTGTCCACTATTTTCCAGCTGGGCTCTGTTGTTCCAACTAGATTGAGCAAATGTTATTCCTACTCTAGTTCTCCTCAATGAATTCAGGATTTTCCAATGCTGACCCGTTAAGAGAGTTAGGCTCCTCCGTGCTGTCCAAACAGCCCAACAAATTACAAATAAAAAAGGTTGACCACATATCATTGTGGATCTGTAAGTAACAAAGCTATGAGCTCAAATATTCTATCAACTAAAAAGAAGGCCCCGTTTCTCAATGTCTCCAGATATGCTTAATCTGAGAACAATATATAACTCAGCTGGTTATCTCAGAGAGGAAAAAGATCACTCCGAGATCTAGCAATCATGAAATTCCTTTTCTCCATCCTACACTTGTTCATCTCCAATTTGTAAATTTTCATACACCAGCATAATTCATGCTGCAAATTTAAGTGCCATCTTCCATAGTGTGTCATTCCATCCCTTGATGATCATATTCACATAGATACGCCTACATGGACATACCCAGAGATTAATTTGGTAAACCCTAACAGAAACAGAAAACTAAAAAAATATCCTAGATAAAAATCCTAAAATTGGTGAACAGAAACATAGATAGCAAAAAAAGACTATTCTAACTAGAGAAAAAATAAATTAAACTTGGTGAACACTTACAAAAACAAAAAAAATCTATCCTAGACAAAAAAACCCTAAACTTAGTGAACCCTTATAAAATACAGAGAAATACGAGACTAAAAAAATCTAGACAAAAAGATTTGTGAACCCCTAGAACTTGTTCAAATATTTCTAGTTGGTTATACAAACAAATAGAAGTTGCAGACCTAATGAACTAAAATTGCATAATACGAAACACTATAAATTTAATTAAAAAGGCATGCAAGTTCATAGGTATCAAGTAGGTTCATTTAGAAAATTCTTACCAAAGCATATTATTTCAAAAAAATAAATAGAAGTTGCACACCAAATGAACTAAAATTGCTACATATTAAACACTAAAATTTTCATCAAAAATGTATGCAAGTTGAAACATATCTTGTATATCATAGAGAGTTTTCCTTTAAAAACAAATTAACTGGAGAAAACATAAGACTAAAATTTTAATAAAGAATTTATGCAAGTTCACATGCCACATTTTTCATATAGAGTGTCCCTTTTAAAACACATTAACAAAAAAATTAATAGAGGTTATACAACCAGAGAACTAAAATTGCAGGAAACCTAAGACTAAAAGTTTTCATAAGATGATACGCAAGTTTATAGCTATTAGTATATTTCAGAAAAAGCCTTCTTAACATACAAAATAGAAATTAAGCTTGCAATGCTTATTTGTTCAACCTATGTTATGCTTATGCCTGTTACTGCACATTGCATTGCAAGTGGATGTTGTTTTAATTTAGATAACATGGCCTCATGAGGAGCTGTCCTTTTCTAATTGTATTTTTTGGTTAATAATTTAGTTTAGAGGGTGCTTCAACATTTAAGGGCTGTCAACTAATAACTCCGTTAGATAGTTAGAGTTTGCCAAATGTTATGAATTGCGTGCATAAACAAAAAACAGTTCATTGCAGTAGTACAGTGGCAAATCAATTCATTGCCTTGACAGCGACACAGGAACAGCCAACCACCTTCCTTGCCTTGCCCTTAGAATCAATTCTGCAAAAGCTTCAAAGAACCATAAGCAAAGCATGTTAAAATCAAGATACCCATACTGTCATAGAACAAATTGCCAAAAAAAACACAACAAAACATGGTGGAGAATGGCATGCTCACCAAAATAAGAGCTTAAACAACTCTGAAGATACCCATATGAAGCATTTATAAGTAGTGAACCATATAGTACACATTCTCTGCTATCAACAGTAGTAAAGCATTGATAAGTCATCAGCTTGTGCAAAAAAAAAAGGTCTATGTTCAAGATACATGAAGATAATAAAAACTAGTCAGAATAATTTCATATTGAGATATTTTTAGATAAAAAATATTGAAATTGCACCTCAAATAAGTCTGGAAAATTCATATAAGGCTACTGCAACTTCTTACATAGTAGGTGGGTACTCTTAAGCTTCGAAAAGGAATAACACAACATCAAATAGTGCAAACAAAATTAGGTAAAAATGCTTGCTATGTTTGTCTAAAAATTATAGATGTGCTACAGGACACAAAATGTAAAATCTGCACTATTCCAATCAATGAGCAAACTACTAGAAATTATAGAAGTGCTATAGGACACAAAAAAGAAAAATTGCAAATAAGTTGGCACTACAATATTAGCTTAGACAATGAGTGGTTAATAATTTGGTTTAGAGGGCGCTTCAGCATTCAAGGGTTGTTAACTAATAACTTGCCCAGATAGTAAGAGGTTGCCAAACATTATTAATTACGTACATAAACAAAATAGTTCATTGCAGTAGTGTAGTGGGAAATCAATTCGTCACCTTGACAATGACACAGGAACAACCAAGCACCTTCCTTGCCTTTCCCTCATAATCAATCTTGCAAAAGCTGCAAAGAACCATAAGTAAAGCATGTTAAAATCAAGATATCCATATTATCATAAAACAAATTGCCAAAAAAAAACACAACAAAGCAAGGTGGAGAATGGCACGCTCGCCAAAATAAGAGCTTAAACAACTCTAAAGACAACCAAAACAAAATATATGCAAATATATATTCACACATATAGTACACATTCTCTGCTATCAACAGAATGTGATGCACAATCACATTCAGAAAACAGGGTTTGACCTTGCATGCAAACCTTCAAAAAAATTGCAGTCAGATTACTAATAAATTGCACATCATTGAACGATGCAATATTAATATAACTGCACTGCAATTAGATGCTAACCGAGGAAAATTTTATAACACCTAAAAAACTGCACATATTTAGGCATGAATGAATATTGGCAACAACAGAGTGCAGAACTAAAAACACTAAGCTAGGCATATATTTATTCCACAACACTTGTAGAAACTGTAACTCTTTTTTGCAGATTAGTGAGCAGCATGCAACGAGAGCACACCGAGCAGAATGGGGAGCGGAAGGGCGAGCAAAGGCACAAATCAACATGAAATCGCCAGATCTAAAATCACTAAACAAAAATCAACATGAGAAGGACAAGGACTCACGGGACAAAATCACTGAACCGAATGTCGCTGATGAAGACCGACAGCTCGCACATCCCTGAGAGCGCCATCTCGTCATCCTCCGGCCGCCGCCGGTTCAAGAAACCCCAGATCCACGTGCCGCCAAGCAAAACCCGACGGGGCGGAATGGATCGGCGCGTAGAGGGGAGGAGACAGCGAGGAGGGGTTTTGATTTGGTCTCCTTGTCTTTGGTGGGAGGGGAGGGGAGGCAGCAGCAGGTGGTGGAGGATGGAGGAGGATTTTGCGGGGAGGGCGGCGAAGGGACGAAGACCTCCATGGCAGTGGCGGCGCCTGCTTCTAGAGAGGTGCGGACTGGGGAGGGAATGGGGATTGAGAGTGGGTGGGGAGTGGGGACTGGGGAAAATGGGAGATGGCTGGGAAAGTGAGGGAGCGTGTATTCATGGGTGTGCTTAACGGGTTGAGTTTGATGCGGACGGGGTAAAACCGTAACAAAACATCGTATGGAGCCCAACAACCCAAAATCAGAAAGCACAGATATCAAAGAACATCCTATGGCTGAAAAAATCGACTGAAGCCAAAAAAAAATCCAGGCAACTGTGGAATAGCAAACTCGATAAATAAATAACGAGTTTGCTATTCCACAGTTGCCTGGATTTTTCGACTACTCAGATTTTTCTGTCTATAACCCATTTGGATTGGGTCGTGGTAACCTTATTACTTCCAACTCATTCAGACAGTTACCTAGGATGGGATCGGTATTGGTAACATCATTCACATAGAAATTATCCTCAACAATCGCAGAGAATTTATCCTCGACAATCACGTCAGACTTCTCTTAGATGTTTTTTTAGATAAAGGATATAAAATCCGGCCTCTATATCCACGAGGGATATATACAGCCAAAAGTTACACGAGCTCTTAGGCTTAAATCCTCACAACTGAGGAGCAAAAACAACAAGAAATAGAGCTTAAGGACTATGAAAAAAGCTAGAAAGACTAAGCTTCAGAACTTCTTCTCCGTCCTTGCTTTCAACCAAGTCCCTATCCTCATCCAACCGTGCCATCCAATCTTCGGTCTACTTTGCATGAAGAAGGACCTCCGAGGCGACGCTTCCAAGGAGGCGACAAGAGTCGCCGACGCTGCCCGCCTCACCGAGGCAAGATTTTCACCTAGAGATCAGCAAACATGAGGGCTATGGAGTACCCTGACAACACCTCCAGAAAGGAAAATGGCGCCCGAAGGCGTCATCGTTGTCGAGACCGGTAAGATCATCGGTAAGGCTTTCGCCAGCACCTCCACAGCACCCCACGCACCACCCACACACAAAAAAGACCGCCACCAACACACCGGGGTCCTGCACGCCTCAAGGCCATGGCATAGCCACCCTTGAACTCCACGACGAGCCGCTTCCTGCAATGTCCGCCACTGAAGAAACAAAGCGACGCCTATGCGCCACCACTGAGCAGATCCAGGGACATAAGCCGCCCGAATTTCCTTCTGAATTGCTTCCCCCACGGTCCTCACCCCGAATTTCCTTCTGAATTGCTTCCCCCACGATCCTCACCACTTCGGCGTATGACCGAGTAAAAGAAGTGAAGATGAAAGGGCTTCTTGGCGGCGCTGCTTTTAGCCTCCCTGAGAAACCCCTTGGGAATCCCTTCCTTCTTCATGCTGCAGAAGCCCTTCAAGCTCTTCTCCCCCTTTGATTTTTCTACTAGACCTTACATCCTTCCCCCGAACATCACCAATGGAAAACTCCCGTGGCGACTTCGGTCTAGGAAGAGGACCCTTCCAAGGCTTGACTACTGGCGACAAACGCAATAGCGCCACTGCATCAGTAAACCTCGATGCCAGCTTTCGAGGGTGACGAACCAGTTCGTCGACGGTGAAACCCGCCCTCCGCGCATCATGCACGAACTCCTCGGTTGAAATGGTAGAACTCCGGACCAACCCACCCTCTTCCTCAACAGAGCTCTCGCCATCCAAAGACAGCCAAAACCGTGAACCTCCCTCACTCTGGAGGGATGAGAAGAGAGCTTGGAGGGACCGGAGGCTGTAGGCGTCGCCGGCGCCGGATGCGAGGACCACGAGGTGCCCGTCCGGCTCCAAGATCCGTGCCGCCTCGCCGGCGAGGTCGGCTGGCCGCTTGGAGAAGTCCAGGGCGCAGCCGGCAAAGACAAAATCAACGGAGGACTCGGGGAACGGGAGGTGGCTGTCGTTGCCAGCGACGGACGCCCATCAGGGCGCCTACGAACTGGACCCGGCCGCCGCTCACGTCACGCTGTCGCCGCCGGCGACTTCCTCAGGGGTCCGGCCGCCGCAAGCCCGTCGTCCAGATCCAGATGCGGCCCAGATCCAGATGCCTCTGCCCAGATCCAGGTGAGACAGCCCCCCCCCCCCCCCCCCCGCCGCCGCCTTCCTGGCACCTGCACAGGCCCCCGGCGGCGTGCTCCAGCGGCGGCAAGGCGAACGGGAGAGGAAAGTGGGAGATGCGGCGGCAAGGCGAAGGGGAGGCGAAGGGGCGTCCTAGGATCTTAGATGTAGTTGCCATGCCTGCCTTGTTGGACAACTGAACTGGAATCTCTCACAAAGAAGAACGACGGTTGTCGCGGTGGCTGGAGTTTAATTCTGCGTCTGGCTATCATGAGAACAACTGAAGATATGCTCGGTCTGTCATCTGGATCCTCCTGGACACAAAGAAGACCAATACGGATGCATCGCAGTACTTCGCTCTTGGAATACACATCAAGTGATTGGTAAATCAGTCGCAGTATCCTGCCCGTGGTCCAGCAGTTACATACCTGTTAGGTGTTTCCCATCAGAATTATGGTTAAAAGTATCTTCAGATAATCAGATTATCAATTAAGACGAAATTGCCACTTACTTCACTTAGGAGGTTCACCAGGCTCTCCGGAATACTGCATACTCCGGTGTCATATATCTGCTGTAAAAGATTAGCAATTAGTTATAGACTCTAGAAGATTACATTTATATCTTATAGGGTATTCTAAGTTTCAGTTATGTGCACTGGCGGACCCAGGGCCCGCGCGACCCTGGGCCCCTGCCCGGGCTCCCATCGCCAGCGTGGGCTGCCGCTAGCACATACGTGCCGCATCATTTGCTACATGCCAACGATTGGCTACATGCGTGTGTAAGCGGTCCACCACGTCGTTGCCGCTAGGCCGGCTATTGCCGAGTCTGAAGAGCATTAAGGAAAATTCAGAGGAAGATTAGAGCATCGACTGTTGGCGTGAGAATTGCATTGCGCTGACCAACAGGAGGAAGAGCTAAGGAGGAATAGAAGAGCAGTGGTAGGGGCAGAGATCAGGAGTAAGAGAGGAAGAAATCATGAGGAAACAATCTTAATTTGGATGATGATCTAGTTTTTCCTTCTGTGGTTTATTTTGGTTAGAGGTTAAGACCGAGATTAGAGAGGGAGATAGCCCGTGTTTGTTGGGAGATTTAGTAGTAGATTGGTTTAACCTGCTGTACTGTTATATTGTTTTTTCGAGTAATGTATGGTCATTTTAAGGGATTTCATCTACTAGAAGGTTTTAGAGGATTTCAATAGCTTCCTGTAGAATTTTTATTCATGTTAATCGGATGAATAGATTTCAAGCTATGAATTTTCATTTGGTAAAATTTTCATCTATTGGTAGCACATATCAATCCCTAGAACCAGCTGCGCTTGTTATTTAGACTCTGTTCTTCGCCCATGCTCGTCAAATTCTCTGGGTCCGCCACTGGTTATGTGTTAATTACTAATAAGGTGCTCGTGTGTTACAATCGAAACACATATGTTAAACTAAGTAATTTTCATATCGTGTTAACTGGGATTAACCAACCTCAAAGCAAAAAATAATACATACCGTTTTCTTGTCTAATTAGCAGTAGTATAAAGCTGAAAGCAAAGAAATATGCTCCGACCATGGACTCTTAACATTATGTTCCAAGTCGGGTACGAGTTGAGAAATGGCGAGTTTACCTTTGTAAGTGTAGACTTAGATAGAGATAGTTACATAACAAGCCTCCCTATGGTTATAAATATATGCCTTAGTACGTCATGGGAAAGGTAACGACTCAGTTTTTGGGAAAGATATCTATGTTGTAACAAGCATTCTATACATATTTCTCATAGCATCTATGGTTCCGAGCAGCCCATTCGAGGCCTCCCCAGTAGCCCTGTGTCGAGGGTGGCCATCACAAAGAGCATCCAGGAGGAGGTGTTCTTGGGGAGGGTGGTAGAGAGGCTCTAGATGTCGGCCTGGTAGCTGCTATTCGCAGTATAGTTGTAACTGGTCTAGCAGGTGTTGCTGAGGGAGTCGCTGGCGGTGCGAGGTGTGAGGATGCAGGCGTGGAGGAGGGTCAAGGCAGCGACGAGATAGGAGGGGAGGTGGCGGGGTGGTGCATGGCCATGGTGTTTGGGTGATGCGTGTGGGAAGCTGTGGAGAAGCGGAGGTGGCGAAGTGAAGAGTAGAAGACGAGGGGATATAGGGCTGGGTCCCTGGGATTTGATTCACGTGTGTGTGAGGGGGGTGTCTAGCTTGACTTCACTGTGTTAGTGACCCTGACACCGTGGGGCTAGCTAATAAATACCTTAGGGCCCACAACCAACTGCCATGTCACCGTGATGGATGCGGAAGGAATTTTGCTAGCGGAGGACCTCACGGGTGAGGTGTTGATGGGGAGAAAATTGATATTATGCCACTTATTTGGAGTGGCTTCGATAAAATGCCACTCTCTATATGGCAATTGTTAAAATGCCATCCAATACATGATTAACTCTATGTTTGCCATTTTTGAAGGTTTTAGCTATTTCTTTTTCATTTTTTATTTTTCCCCCAAAATTGCATAGCAAATGACCATAATACCCTCAGCCATTTCTTTGGAGTATTTCTTTGGGCGCGAGTCATGGTGGGGGAGTTCGTTCGCGAGTTCCTGGGCGCCGAGGTGGCCGGGACCGAGCTCGAGACCTGCGCCTCCGGCCGGCGCTTCACCGGCCGCATGAAGGCCGTGCTCGTCGGGGAGAAGAAAAGGGAGGCTGTCGAGAGGCTCTTCGCCAGCGGAGACATGCCGGACGTCGGGCTCGGCGACCGCGAGAGCGATCACGACTTCATGGCAATCTGCAAGGTAAACTACTAGTAACTACATTGATCCAAAGCTCCAATCTTTCTTTTCTTCAACTAATTATGATTAATTGTGAATTTGTGCGTGCCGCATTATTCTTTGAGTGCTAGCTGAAGCTGCAAGAATCTCCTAGCTCTCTAGCCTTTTTCAGATGAGAGTGCCTTTTTCTCTCTCTTCCTAGGAAATTAAAGGAGAGGTTCCCTCTAGCTACTTCCTACCTGATGAGGGTATTATGGTCATTTGCTATGCAATTTTGGAGGAAAAAATAAAAAATGAAAAAGAAATGGCTAAAACCTTCAAAAATGGCAAATCATAGAGTTAATCATGTATTGGATGGCATTTTAATAATTGCCATCTAGAGAGTAACATTTTATCGAAGCCACTTCAAAGGAGTGGCATAATATCAATTTTCTCGTTGATGGGAGGCCTCACTGTGAGGCCCTTCTCATACACCTGTGTTTCCGATGGATGCGTCCCACCATGATGGTCATGGCCCGTTGACGTGGGGTGGACAACGGTGATGCACTAGCGCCCATGACACCGCGAACTAAGGGCTGCTCCAAACAACTTTAGCTTTTAGCTTCTAACTTTTTAATTTTGTTTTATATTAGCTTTTTTACATTTTTTTCTTATTTATTTGTATTGTCTGTGATGATATAACATTTTTTATTTTTAAATTTATTTACTCAGGAAATGTTAACAATCGCTATAGTACATTTTCAGCCGCTACAATAAAAAAAATCAGAAACCATATCTTATAAGCCAGTTAGAGCATGACCTAAAGCGAGCAAAGCACTCCATGTGAAGTCTTCCCAGCAAGTTTGAAATGTAGGAACTTTATAGAAATTTTATTTATGTAAAACAATTTAATCCCAGTATAAATTGTGGAAAATTTCTGTATTTTAGATGGGGCCATCGGGTCATCGTTCAAGCCATGTATTTTTCTCCCCTACGCTTAGAGGTGGTAATGGGTTAAAACCCAACCCAAAACCAACCCAACGCTCATTTAAAGAAGCTCAAAACCCCACCCCACCCCACCCCACCCCACCCAACCCAACCCAACCCAAAGAACACTTTCCATAACCCAACCCATATGATATTTCCACCCAACCCAACCCAACCCAAATGGATGAAATGGGTTGAAACCCATTTTTAACCCATTTCAAACACATTGCCAACCCACTCTTTACTAATCTACTATATACAAGTGCAAGTGCTTTTATAGAATTTTTTTGAAAATGTTCGGTATTTAGAAGTTCTAACTTGCGTTCACACCATAAAAGTTTCATGAAATTGCCTGAAATTTACTATAGATGATTTGGGGTGTAGAGACATTACTTTATGCAAATTTTTAAGCCCAGACACAAAGATAGGACTAACACATTTTTACAGGAAATTTTTGAAAATGTTTGATACTTAAAATTTATAACTCACGTTCACACTATAAAAGTTTCAAGGAATTTTCTGAAATTTATTATAGATGATTTTGGGTATAAAGACACTACTTTGTGCAAATTATTAGGCCTAAACATATAGGTGGAACCAACATGTTTTTATAGATTTTTTTGAAAAGGTTCGGTATTTAGAATTTCTAACTCGTGTTCACACTATAAAAGTTTTATAAAATTGACTAAAATTTACTATAGATGATTTAGGGTATAGAGACGCTACTTTGTGCAAATTGTTAGGCTTAGACACATAGATAGGACCAATAAACTTTTATAGAAAACTTTTGGAAAAGTTCGGTATTTAAAATTTATAACTCACGTTCACACCATAAAAATTTTATGAAATTTTCTAAAATTTACTACAGATGATTTCGGGTATAGACACGCTATTTTGTGCAAATTATTAGGCCTAGGCATATAGGTGGAACCAACAAGCTTTTATAAGATATTTTTGAAAAGGTTCGGTATTTAGTATTTCTAACTCGCGTTCACACTATAAAAGTTTCACAAAATTATCTGGGATTTACTATAGATGATGTAGGATATAGACATGCTAGTTTGTGCAAATTGTTAGGCCTAGACACATAGATCAGATCTTTAATAGAAAACTTTTGAAAAAGTTCGGTATTTAAAATTTATAACTCACGTTCACACTATCAATGTTTCACGAATTTTTCTGAAATTTACTACAGGTAATTTCAAATATAGACACACTATTATGTACAAATTATTAGACCTAGATGCCTAGATGAACCCTATGAGTAGAGCCAACCTATGGGTAAACTATATTGTAACACCACGAATTGTATCCATTCTCAACCCAATATTTACCCGAAATTTTAGAACCCATTCCAACCCCACCTAACCTTTTTTATGAGTCAACTCAACCCGACTCAACCCATTCATTCTTTTAACACGTTCCACCCAAACAAAGCTAACCCAATAAAAAATCAACCCATTTAACCCGTTTAAACCTAACCTATTAACACCCCTACTACGCTTTCAACACGGCAGCATCAATTAAGACAGCTTACCGTGCGGGTAGATGCACGAATGCAATGAAGGAGACCTGCATCTTGATGTTGTTCCGTCAAAGTCTTTGCCTAAATTTCTCGGAAAAAAATATCTTTGCATAAATTGGCACCACGTGTCACATCCTCCTACCCTTTGGATGGTACCTGTGAGATTCTGCGCGTGGACATGACGTTTCTTGGCGTGTTGAAACAAAGCCTCACGATGGCCCGCGGCCCGGGCCTAAACCCCCAAGCCCAGAAACGCAAACAAAATTACCCAATACCAGTCGGCCCGCATTCTCTCCTTCCAAAACCCATCAAGCCCAACCAACTCCAACACTCTCATCCTTTAGGGCCCTACCTACCTAGCAACCCAGTCTAGGCTAGTCTGGCCTTCACACCCAAAGCTTTCTATAAGCCCACAGCTGTTTTGAATATCCTTTCGGCTCAGCCCAAGTGAAACCCAAAAACGAGGTGTCTCGCGTTGCCACGATCCAAGCATGGATTGGAACGTCGGCGATCGGGGGCTCTGATCCGCTGGGCACCGGAGCTCGTAGATGCCAGCGGTCGGGGAACGGAAGCGCGCAGCGACCGGGCACTGGTGTATGGTGCTCACAGCGGCGGCGACCCGAGTGCGCAGTCGCCCCGCCGGCCATGTGGTTGCCTTGCCCTCAAGTACGTCATGATTCGATGAAACTTTTGGAATTTATTACAGTATCTTTTAGTGTTTACTCGGTACTTCCTCGTGTAGTTCAGGCGTTTGCGCTTGATTTCGTAATATGGCATGATTTGATAAGCAGATTTGGTCGAATTTAGGAATGCATACAAATTATTCGACGTATGGTTCGAACTAGATGGAATACAATGTTGTTCATAAAATGCAATAAAAACTCAGACATTCCACGAGTTTGATAAGCCCGTTGCATACGAACAGTCTGTATGTGAATGCCATTTCGAGGAAGTTGAAGTTACATACATATCCGGTGGTACAGACAACAGAATCACTAACAGAAACATAGTATGTGAAGTGGACATTGCAAATTGTTCATATGTTCTCGGAAAAAAACAGAGGATCTAATTGAAAGATCGCAAGCTTGAGGAAAACATCCATTCATGATACATGTATACATTTGCTTGAGAGTAGGCGCTGATGCTGAAAATTATTTATCTCCAGATGGATGAGACATGGAACGCCTGCATTATATGGACCGAATTAAACTAAATTTATATGCTTCCATGATACTCCAAGTTAAAGAGGGGGACAGATTTTAATAAAGGTCATGTGAAACTAGTGTAAACTATCATCTACCTAAGCATATTCCTTTCTTAGAATTCCTTAGATTGACAATGTCAAAGTTCTATTCATTTTTAAAAAAAAAATAAGATAGGAATTTTTTAATTATTTGGACAACTGTTTTGAAAGGCTCAAAATCACAAAGTAATATTCCACAATCTAGTCTGTTTCATAGCCAACTTGATCTTAAATTTACATGCTTTGAGAAACTTACATCATAGTGACTCTTTTCCTATCACGCCATTCCTGAAGAAGTAAGAAGAAAAGCCATGCAAATCCAATTGCTTGAAATACCATAGCTGAGGACAAATTTCTCATCACAATGTTTCCTTCTGAAATGTAATACACAAAGCTTCAATTTGAGCGTAGCAGAACATCATCTTCCCTTCAGGGCGTTTGAGGCAAATCATTTGAATTTATAGATCAATAAATCTAAGGCGTATGGTACAATGGAAGCAAGATCATACCAATGATATATTAGATGTTAATAAATCTACAAACTTTCACAATAAGTCTCGCAAATTAGCTTCCTTGAATATATAATAGAATGCTACATTACTGTGTTATATAATCAGTTAGTTAAGATTTGATAATCAACTACTGCCTCAGGGAAGCAAGTGGGTAATATCTAGGAGACTAGGACTCGTATTGCTTGAGAAAGGTTGCAGAACTGCTTTAGTTTGATTTTTTTTTATTATTTTTTGCTTGCTGTTTTTGTGTTGATATGTTATACTTGAATTTGGATTCTCATTGGAGGTTGTTAGATTTAGCTATTTAAATTTCCATGTTTGATCAGTCTTTAGTTGAATATTATTAAGTTGAGATCTTGCCAGTAAAATACACAAAACTGAAAGAAAACATTGATGAAGGAACCAATCCAAGTAAAACAGAAAGAAAGGCCCCTTGTCATCTTATTGTTTAAAATCACTATTGTATAGCTCCAAGTAAGGGTTTGCAACCCCTGTCATGATTCATAGAAGCTTTATTGTGTATTGAAATTTAATTACTGGATTAATCTTTTGTAAAGAGCTAATCAAAACAGACTTGCAGGCTACAGCTTTTAGCCTAGATACCCTCGTATAGTTATCATGTACTCAGTATTCTTGTAGCGACACTGAGATGCAGATTTTGGGCCTGCCATGAAAGCTTTGGACAGAAGGCATCACAAGAAAAGGTATGATTTGTAGAGCAATGTGAACTGCACCAACTATTACACTAGGAAGTCGCGACAGCAATGATGGTACAGCCTATGATACTGGAAATACACCAGACCCTGCCATGAAGATGTGGAGGGTCAGGGGAATTGTTCGAGTAGAGGGCATATATGAGTAGCTGGTTTCGAGGTATCCAAGTAGGGAGGAAATCACTAGAAGTCTAAAGGACGGTTAATTCTACATAGGTATACCCGTCATAACGGGATGCTAGAGAAGTTCACAATCCATCGCCATAACAAGGGAATTACTTTAGTCGTTCACAATTCATCACTAATTACAAGGGAATTAGTTTACACAAGGATCGTGCCATTCCATGCTTTTATGATTTGCAGTTGACCAAGATGCTTGACCTACTGGAACTCAATTCTCTATTCTTTCCCATTGGCTTTGTCTATGATTTTGACGCCAAAGTCAAAGATTGCTGGGATGGAAGCAAATTGCCACTACTTGGAGGAATTAGGATTACTAAACAGCAACTGTTGGATAAGTGGGTTCTCTTTACAATTTATTACGGAGGATGCAATTGAATATTACTAACGAAGATAATTGAGTTGAGACTCGGGATGTTCCTAACCAAAAAAAAGAAAAGAGTTGAGATCTGTGCACAGGACTTGCATAACTAGCTCGCTTCACTGCAGGGTTAAATTTGCAGTTCTCCCTGGTAATGAGCAGAATGCTTGAAATGTTCTCACACCCCTCAAAATTCAGATATTCCCCTGATATGCAGTAGAAATAAAATTCTTCCTAGAGACACTCTTGACCAAAACAAGGGTAGACTATACTGGCTGTGCCTTGTTCTGAAAATGAAACATTTTAACGCCTTTTTTTTATAAAAAAAACTATGTTGTGGCTCAGATCACCTGGAAAATCCTTTGTGATATACTTCATCAGGATAATCCCACTCGTGTGGTAGAGACCACAGAATCTTGGAACAATTTTGACAAACAGTTCTATAGACATTTCTAATTCCTGGTAAATTCTTACGCATAGGTATTCTTTTTCAGCATATTCAACTCTAGCGACCCATCTCCCCTGGTCCAAGATCCCCATGCCTGTACGAGACTGAAAAATGATTTAACCTTCAGGGAAGAAGCCTGGTCTGCTGGTCAGGTGTTTGAAGGTTTTTGAAGAATTGTGCAGAGGATCTCGTGGAGTCCTCCTTACTGAACAAGTGAAGAGTAAGTGTAATTTGCTTTTCGATATGCGCCTTTGCTCCCATTGTTTGGTGTTTTAGTGCTGCTCAGTAGAGCTTTCCTAGCCTTTTGAGTTTATTGTCATGCCCCAGTCTTACTGTACTGTACAAATACTGGTGTTTCATAATGTAACAGGAGCATGCTTTCTCTGCGCTAGAAAGACACGCACCTAGATACTGTGAAGCTACAAGTTTTTCTATACCATCTTTTTTAGTCGAAACTGTTTTTTTCTTGACCGGGAGTAGTAACACATGTTCCAGGGTCCCACTTTGTATGTATGTGAAAATTCTAACATGCATTTCCCTTCTAGTCTTCTCTGGTGGCTACTAGCATCTAATCTGCTTTGTGTGATCCCGCCGCACCCAGACACACAGTCACACACACACACACACACCCAGAAAAAAAATAATCAAAGTTGAGAATAACTCAAGAAACTTGAATTCCCTAAAAATGAAAACATGAAGAACTCACCTTTGTGGTCATTGATCGTGATGAAAGTTGATGCCTTAATGGTGTTTATGTCGAAAATGAGAGCATAGAGCTGGAGAGAGCAATTGCCGTTGAAGAAGACGACCTCCTTGCGGTAAGGGCACACTCTCTTCGCTTCTTGGAGGGCTAAGGTGACGCAAGCTCGACAGGACGAGGGACTGGTGCCGTTGCGGCAGCGTGAGACGGCGCACAGACCATCGGGTAATTTCCCGGCTCCTTGGTTGGCGGAGCGGCCGGGCATGGAGGAGGTCTTGGCCGGAAGGATAGCTGCGAGGCTGCGGATGTTGGCCTCGTAGTTGCCGTTGGCCGTGTGGTTGCCATGGCCGAGGCAGACGACGTTCTGGAGGTCGCCGTTGGCGGCGAGAGGCAAGACGACGAGGAGGAGAAGTAGGGCGAAACGCTGCATAGCGGTGCGATGCTTCGTTTCTGCTTGGTTTGGATTTCGGAGCCAAGGAGACGGGAGAGTGAAATATAGGTTCGGTTCGTCTGGTCTTTTAATCATTGTCATAGCTGAAAGTTATAAATCGTAATTAAAAAAAAACAAATCTATGAGTAGAATTGATTGGATGACTGCTAAATAGTGGTAGAGCTGATGGGCAAGGACCTTGACATCATGGGGCTCATGTTTGACTTGCTGCAAGCACTTTAGAAATATTTCCTGGTCCTGCTTTTTTACGGTTTTTTAGTTGGTTTTTAGTTTTAGATTCTTTTAACAATATTTATTTATTAGACTAATAAATTATAGTCTAAAATAACACTTTATTTAAGAAAAATGATATGCAGCCTAAATGACTCGTATTCTACGCAGCCTAAATAACTCGCATTCTACTCATTTTTAAAAAAAATGGAGTGTGTTTTAAATCTTAAAAAATTGGTTCTGTATGAAACCGAAAGATCCCTGGTTTTGTTTTAGGGTATTGATAAATATCATCTGGATATTTTCTTTCTAATTATCATCCAGATTTATGATCATTGGATTAGAGATCCAACGGTTACGAATTCTCCCCACCCCCTCCAAAAAAATCTCCCCCCCCCCCCCTCCAAAAAAAGATGCCGTTGGATCTCTAATCCAACGCGGATCCAACGATCACAAATCTAGATGATTGTTAAAAAAAATATCCGAGTGATATCTATACACACCCTTTATTTTATAACACCATACCTCCCGACCCTTTCCATCTAAAGATCCACCCGTTCCCGTTTATGCCATTCCGTCCGTCCGATCTGAGCGTCCCTACTCCCTACCGTCAAAACTGACCAGATTGACCTCCTTCACTCTGCTTCGTTCATCCATTCCATGCTTATCAGCTTATGTCGCCGAAGTTGCGACAGAGATGGGCTTCTTCGTTCCCATGGCAGTGAGGCAACGGCTGGCGAGCGAACTCATCTCCCACGCCTGTGGAGTGTCGAAGCAGTCGCCCAGCGCCGCGTGACCCGCGGCTGGTCGTCAAGCTCGAGGTAGATGACCAGGTCGCCTTCGTCCAGCAGCTGCTCAGGGGCGGCGTGCGGCGGTGGTTCTGACGCAGCGTGGGGCGGGTGGCAGCTCTGGCGTGGCTAGACCTTCGAACCACTGGCAACATAAGCTGCCACTCGCGAGCCCCCACCATCCAGATCTGGAGCGGCGCCCTTCGCCCTTCGCCGGCCGCGCGACCACTTGCTCCACCTCCGCAAAATCCATCTCTTACCACTATATCTGTTCTGGCAACATCCAGATATCACGAATTGAGAGGAGGAAGAAGACAAGAGCTGACAACATCAAGAAAACATCGCGAATTAATAGGATGAAGAAGCCAAGAATTGATCTCTGTACAAAACCCATCCAAGTATTCAAGAAATAAACCATGTAATCGAGAACCGGGAAAGAAGCTAGGGATTTCTGCAGCAATTCAGGTAGCATTCCTTGGATGGGTTCTTGGAATTGGTGCAGGTGGCGGAATTAGTAGTAGATGAATCACATTACCGCCTCTGCAGTCTATCAAAACTTACGGTTAGGGGAGCAGCTACCAAAGCCAGGCCAGCCAAATTGCAGAGGCGGAGGAAGCAACTGGCTTACCGCGGCGTCACAACGCGCTGGAGACGGAGTGCGATACCCGTCGTCGGGAGGGGGTGATGGCGAACGATCACCACCGTCAACAGGAGCCAACTGGACGGACATGACGACCCCGGGAGCGTAACAGCTCTGATACCAATTGTCGTGGATTCACCATGGACGAGGTCGAGGACGTGCTCCAGGTCGTCCCCGAGCACCTCGAGCAGATCGCGTACTCCATCGAGACTCTCCTCGACGTGAATCAGCTCTCCGTCGAGGAGGTCACTGGCCGTCTGCGCGCCATCGAGCAGCGAAAGAAAAAGCCAGCACCGTCCGCGTCCTTGGCGGCAACGTCACCGATGGAGAGATCGTGAAGAAAATGCTCCAGGTCGTCCCTCGTCTATGGTGAATCCACGACAATTGGTATCAGAGCTGTTACGCTCCCGGGGTCGTCATGTCCGTCCAGTTGGCTCCTGTCGGGGAGGGGGTGATGGCGAACGATCACCACCGCCAACAGGAGCCAACTGGACGGACATGACGACCCGGGAGCGTAACAGCTCTGATACCAATTGTCGTGGATTCACCATGGACGAGGTCGAGGACGTGCTCCGCTCGTCGTAGCGCCTTATCAGGGAATGGCGTGCGCCTTTGCTTGCCGGCGAGGCAGCTGTCGCACACCATTCCCTGATAAGGCGCTACGACGAGCGGAGCACGTCCTCGACCTCGTCCATGGTGAATCCACGACAATTGGTATCAGAGCTGTTACGCTCCCGGGGTCGTCATGTCCGTCCAGTTGGCTCCTGTTGGCGGTGGTGATCGTTCGCCATCACCCCCTCCCCGACAGGAGCCAACTGGACGGACATGACGACCCCGAGAGCGTAACAGCTCTGATACCAATTGTCGTGGATTCACCATGGACGAGGTCGAGGACGTGCTCCGCTCGTCGTAGCGCCTTATCAGGGAATGGCGTGCGCCTTTGCTTGCCGGCGAGGGCGAGGCAGCTGTCGCACACTTGATCGACCTGATCAAGCGGCGGCAACCCACGTACCATCTCCTGTTGGGCGAGCACGCGCAACGACTTGAAACTGAGGTGCCCGTACCTCGCATGCCAGCGCCAAGCCACCTCTGAGCTACGCGCCGACAGGCACACCGGTCGCCCGATGCGGAGCTCCAGGATGTAGAGGCGTGATGCTGAATGGCGCACTCGAGCAAGAAGGTCGCGTTGCTGATCGTAGATGCGCAGGGTGCCGGAGTAGATCTCGATCCGACATCCAGCCTCCTCCAGCTGACCAAGACTGATGATGTTCGCAGTTAGACGGGGAATGTAGTACACTCCCATCAGCGCGCGGTGCTCGCCGTTCTTGCAAGTGAAGATGATCGTGCCGCGTCCTTCAATCTCCACCACGGATCCGTCACCGAAACGGACGGTGCCGCAGACTCCCCTGTCAAGGTCGGAGAAGGCAGTCCGCGCGTCCGTCATGTGGTTGGTGGCGCCAGTGTCGAGCACCCATCGTCGATCGTCCTGGTCCTCCCGCGATCCGAGCTGTGCAAAGACCTTGGCCTCGTGGATCTCGACGTGGCGCGACGATGTGGGCGGAGCTGGAGTTCGAATCTCCTCGACGGGCGGCGCTGCAACTTGAGTGAGTGGTGAAGGGATGGTCACATGTGCCATCAACAGAGTTGGCTCATCCTCTTCACCCTCCGCAACGTGTGCTTGCGCCTGCTTATTTGGCTTGCTACGGCAGTCCTTGGCCCAATGGCCAATTTTGCCGCAGTTACGGCATCGGTCCGCCGTGTTCTCCTGGGCTGTAACATTTAATGACGAGCTGCCCTTGCCTTTACTCACGCCGCGACCACCGCCGTGGCCACGACGTGTTTTGCCGCGCCTCTTGCCGCTGCCGCTGCTGGAGCCACCGGCTTCGCCGTTGTCGCGCAGCTTCATCCGCGCTAGCCAGTCCTCCTCGGCAAGAAGAAGACGGCCCTTGCTATCGTAGATGGGCGCGGACGGTGCTGGCTTTTTCTTTCGTTGCTCGATGGCGCGCAAACGGCCGGTGACCTCCTCGACGGAGAGCTGGTTCACGTCGAGGAGAGTCTCGATGGAGTACGCGATCTGCTCGAGGTGCTCGGGGACGACCTGGAGCATTTTCTTCACGATCTCTCCATCGGTGACGTTGCCGCCAAGGATGCGGATGTTGTTGGCGAGGCTCATAATCCGAAGTGAGAAATCGTCGACCGACTCCCCCTCCTTGAACGCGATCTCCCCGAACTGCTTGAGCAGTTGTTGCGCGTTGGCGTCACGCATGGTTTTGATACCAATTCGACGTGCATGGTTTTGACCGCCTCCCAGGCGGAACGCGCCGTGCGCTTGCGCGCCAACGACCCGAGCATCTCGGGCGGCACGACACGCAAAATGGCCGCCAGCGCAAGGCGGTCTTCGCAATACTCGACGACCTCGCCCTCCTCCGATTCGACGGCCTGCCACAGCCCTTGGGCCTGCAGGTTCACGCGCATCAACAAAGACCATTCCTGGTAATGCATGGGGTATTGGACCGAAGAAGTGACAACGGCGGTCTACATCCTCAACCGATCGCCCACGAAGAGCGTCCCCGATAAGACTCCATACGAGGTGTGGTATGGTGGAACACCTGCCGTGCATCATCTCCGCACGTTTGGGTGTGTGGCGCACGTAAAGGTGATGAAGCCGTACCTGAAGAAGTTGGAAGATCGTAGCAAGGCTATGGTGTTCCTCGGCTATGAGCTAAGGCAGTAAGGCACACAAAAAACATACTGTGTTCGTCTTGTGATTAAATCTGTTCGTGAGCCATTTTTGCTCTTGGCCGGTGTGAATCCGGCTGACAATTGGTATCAGAGCTTAATGTCAGCTCCTGCGCGCGGCGTGTCACGAACTCCTCCTAGGCGCGGCCGTGCCCGATCACCCTCCACTCCCCCGCGTCGACCGCGACACCGTGATGCCGATGGCCGCGAGGTCGTTGTCCGGGAGGTGATCAGGGAAGCCGGTGGTCCAGCGACCTACCCCATGCTCACGCGCACAAATTACACCAATTGGGCGGTGTTGATGCGAGTGAACCTGCAGACGCAAGGCCTGTGGGACGCTGTGTCAACTGGCAACGCCTCATACCGCACCGACCGCCAGGCCCTCTCTGCCATCCTCCGCGCTGTGCCACCGGAGATGTTCTGGTCGATCACCAGCAAGGATACCGCGAAAGAGGCCTGGGATGCCCTCCAGACCAAGCGTTTGGGGGCCGATCGCATTCGCGAGGCGAAGGCCCAGAAGTTGCGACAAGAGTTCGAGGCACTAAGATTCAAGGACGGCGAATAAATCGAAGATTTCGAGCTCCGGATGCAGGGGCTGGTGAGCGATCTCAACCTCCTTGGCGACGAGATCCCAGAGGAGAAGATGGTTCGCAAGTTCCTGCGCGTCATCCCTATGAGGTACCGCCAGATCGCTGTCTCGATTGAGACGTTGGTTGATTTGAGCACCTTAACAGTCGAGGATCTCTCCGGTCGGCTACTGGCCGTCGAGGATCGGTACGACTCCGACAACGAGGAATCCGGTGGTTTGCTCCTCACGGAGGAGGAGTGGGTGGCGCGTACCAAGAAGCGCACCGGGCAAAGTTCAACGGCCAACAACAGCGGAGCGAGCGGGAGCGGTGGCTCCGCTCAACGCGGGCGTCAGCGCAGCCGCGACCACGGGAACACGCGCGAAGGCGACGGTCGTGGCGCCAAGGCTGGGCTACCCCAGGCTGCGGGCCGTGACGTCAAAAAGGACCAGTGCCGCTACTGTGGCAAATTGGGCAACTGGGCCAAAGACTGTCGCAAGGCCAAGTGCGACAGGGGAAACTTGGCACAAGCAAATTTGCTGCAGGTAGAAGAGACACAGCCCGAAGGAAATGAAGCCGCACTTTTGTTGGCCCAAGCCCACGTCTTCACCGCCAGCACCGAAGTCTTAACCAACGGGAGCGAGGTGATTTTGAACGAGCAACGCGCGATGGTGACGCTCGGTGACCCCGGCGACCCAGTCGACCCCGCTTGGATTCTCGACACGGCGGCGTCAAACCACATGACGGGGTCACGTGAAGCCTTCACCGAGCTCGACACCAACATCCGTGGCTCCGTCAAATTCGGCGATGGTTCCGGAGTGCGGATTGAGGGGCGCGGCACCGTGCTCCTCTCATGCAAGACCGGCGAACACCGAGCTCTCATCGGAGTCTACTACATCCCTCGCCTACGCTCGAACATCATCAGCCTCGGCCAACTTGATGAGTCCGGCTGCAAGATCGGGATCGAGAATGGGGTGCTAACCCTTCGGGACCCGGCATGCCGACTGCTGGCGCGAGTTCGGCGTGACACAACCCGGTTTTATGTGCTCAACGTCAACATTGCACAGCCGGTTTGCCTCGCGCTCAAGAGCGGAGATGAAGCTTGGTTGTGGCATGCCAGGTTTGGCCACCTCAATCTAGAGTCTTTGCGCAAGCTCGGTCGCCGCAACATGGTGCGCGGGCTCCCTGTGATCGACCACGTCGACCAAATCTGCAATGGCTGCCTAGTGGGGAAGCAACGTCGAGCATCTTTCCCACAGGAAGCCAAGTACCGTGCGGAGGGACGCCTCGACCTTGTTCATGGCGACCTCTGCGGGCCGATCTCTCCACCGACACACGGCGGCAAGAAGTATTTCCTCCTTCTCATTGATGACCTCTCCAGGTACATGTGGCTGATCCTCCTGGCCAGCAAAAGCGACGCGTCGGCAGCGATCAAACACTTCAAGGCTGGGGTAGAGGTGGAGACCGGCTGCAAACTGCGCGTGCTGAGGATTGATCGCGGCGGTGAATTCACCTCCGTGGAGTTCGGCCTCTACTGCGCTGAGCAGGGGATCGGGCGCCACCTTACCTCGCCCTACTCACCGCAACAAAATGGCGTCGTGGAACGCCGCAACCAGACGGTGGTGGCTATGGCGCGGTGCATGATGAAGGCGAAGGACATGCCCGGCGAGTTCTGGGGGGAAGCAGTGACAACGGCGGTCTACATCCTCAACCGATCGCCCACGAAGAGCGTCCCCGATAAGACTCCATACGAGGTGTGGTATGGTGGAACACCTGCCGTGCATCATCTCCGCACGTTTGGGTGTGTGGCGCACGTAAAGGTGATGAAGCCGCACCTGAAGAAGTTGGAAGATCGTAGTAAGGCTATGGTGTTCCTCGGCTATGAGCTAAGGCAGTAAGGCACACAAAAAACATACTGTGTTCATCTTGTGATTAAATCTGTTCGTGAGCCATTTTTGCTCTTGGCCGGTGTGAATCCGGCTGACAGAGGAGGCAAGTGCAGCAGCTCCGCTTAGGCGGCAGCGCTGGTACCAGGACGTCAATGGAGAAGAGAGGGGAGGCGTTGGGTAGCAGGACACCGATTCAGGAGAAATAGGGTAAGATTGGTATTTCGCCTATGGTTTTTGACGGAAAAAAAGAAAACCGGATAAAACACTAACAGCAATCAACTAGTGGTAAAAAAAAGGAAACGGGGTGTTTTTAGTAGTATTAAAGTGTATCCGAGGAATTTAGTAGTATACTAGTATAAACCTAAACCAGTGATCTTTCGGTGTTACAAAACTATTTTTTTTTCTCATTCTTAATCTCGCAAGTGATATCAAGAATTGGAAGTACGTGACCAGTTGAATAAATTTTAGATATCGAAAAAAATAATACATTTTATTTTACATATGGTAACGTAGTCCATATAATATTATAAACCAATAATCGCAGACAAGCCGTAAGGGTTCAATGATGATTCAGTGCTGAGGTGCTCAATTGCGACAAGATGGGAGTTACATTTCTGGTGAGTTGGGTGCAGACAAAAGAACTCGCCAATAAGAAAGATGAGAACGCAGTGAATGAAGTGGACATTGGAACTTACTACCTCATAGGCGCGGCGTCACTAGCCTCATAGGCGCGGCATGACGCCGCGCCAACCACCGTGTGCACCGAAATAAAAGAGGCGATAATTCGTGAGGAGATTTAAAAAAAACCGAGGGCACATGCGTATTTTCGAAAAAGTTAAAGGGTTTTTTCGTAAAAAACCGAGGACCTGTACGTAATATAAACGAAGTTAAAGGAATTTTTTGTAAAAAACCAAGGACATGTACGTAATAAACGAGGACCCGTACGTAATTTAGGAAACCGCGGGGGGCTATCCTGCAAAGTGGAGGGGTTTAAAAACTGACAGAGACCTTTTCGCGAGGAAAAAGGACATTTACGTAATTTCGAAAAAGTGCAAGGACTTTTTCGCAAAATTGCTCCCCCGACCGTACGCGAATTCGCCCGCTACGCGCCGGCCGAGGGAGCGCTAGGGGCAACGTGGAGGCTCTGCGCGGCCGGGAACCCCGGCTTTGTTTGGGGTATTATTCGTAAGCACCAACGCGAAAACCTACAAGTTGGAGAAAATATCAAAGTCGTGAATCATGTAATGATGTATGCGTTGACTGTAGTGCCTGGCTTATTTTTTTCTTGAGATTAGGCTGATGCTCGAAAAGTGTGGCCTTGATCAACTATGGATCTCCGGATGGAACAGAGCTATAACGCCTGCATCATGTAAGACGAAAGTAAATTAAATTAATATGCTTCCATACCACTGGGATGTATTATTGGTGGCGGGAACATGGGATCGCGCTTAGCCTATATTCAAAGCTTGGTTAAAACAGGGTACAAAACATTCTTTCAGGGGAGAAAATTGCTTCCATGCTACTCTAAGTTAGAAAGGGGGATAATTTTTAAGAACAATAAAAAAATTCCCTAATGCTTGGGCTTGGTCAAGTAGGGGGTAGAAAACTCTTTTTTTGGAAAAAGAATGCTTCCGTGTTATTCCAAGATAGAAAGGAGGACAAACTTTAAGAATATCATAATTAGTTTTTTTAAAGTGCACATGAAACTTTTTTTTTTGAAGTGCACATGAAACTAGTGTAAACTCATTCATTTTTTTTGATGTATTTCTTATTTTGAAATTCATTCCATAGAACTGATAATGTTTTAAAGTTATACTCTTTTCTAAAAAAGAAATTTAAATTATTTAGACAACTATTTTGATAGGCTCTAATTTATAAAGTTTTTTTTGCATACTTCTAGAAACTTACTTCATAGAGCCTCTTCTATCACGCCATTCCTGCAGAAACAATAAGAAAAGCCATCCAAATCCAATTGCTTGAAGTGTCATTCCCGAAGCCAAGATTTCTGAAATGCGGTGCAAAAGTTCAAATTTATCATAAATGGCAAATCATCTAAATGTACGGATGAATAAATTTGAGGCATAGGATCAGAAAGCAAACAGAACTAAATGACTTCATAATATATTTAAATATTGACAAATTTGTGAAGTTGTTCAATAAAATTTTGAATTAGCTTAACCAAATGTAGCAGAATAGTACAGTAGTGTGTACTGGATGCCAGAGAACTTCACACTCTTGGTTTTACACAATACTAATTCATGTTGATCTGTTTTATGAACATCTAATCTATTTTGGTTTTGGAGTAATTTGAGTTTTGAAGTTTGGTGTGTTCTTGTGACTTAGAATGTGATTTCTTTAATTGGATGGAATCAAGTCTAAGAACCTTATGTTTCTTGATTTGATTTGGTTCTTGACATCCTTGCAAAGGTTTATACCAATTTTGGTTGTATTTGGACAAGGTTTAATCAATATTATCAAATTTGGGTTTTTATCCTGAGGGGTTTGTGTCTGGAATAGGGCAAGCTGTAGTACCAGTCTCACTATAGCAGTAGTACCATAAGTGTAGTCATATCAGCCCTTGTGTGGCGGTCATACCAGCACCCAGTTGATGTTAGTACCACACCAGCAATCATGCTAGCATTACCTTGGCGGTACTACTAGTCAAGCAGTTAAAGCTAGGGTGTTGCATCTTTTTGATCCTAGATCTCTATGATTCTCTTGTAGGAGGTGTAATATGAACTTCGTGATTCTCATAGTTATTTGAGTAGAGATTTTGAATACTTGGGGAAAGAAAAATATTCTGTAATCATTCACCACTTGATTGTCGGCATCGGTCCAACACATATAGGCTAGACAACAAAAAAATTCTTAGATTAGTATAATCAACTGAATTATCGGCCTATACCTCCTGTACAACCTTACCTCACAGAGATGCCTGTGGTGATCTGTTTATGAGATAGCACGCCATGTTCACAACCTCTGCTCAGAAACATTTAAGAAGTCCTGCATTCAGCCTCAAGCATCTTGCCCTTTCATAGATAGTCTTGTTCATCCTTTTAGCCACACCATTTTGCTGCAGTGTCTTGTGCACTGTGTAATGCTGCTAAATCCCTAGCTCCTCACAATATTTCTAAAACTGTGAATCAGTATATTCAGTACCAATATCAGATCTCATATACTTTACCTTTCTGCCTATTTGATTTTCCACCTCATCTTTCCACACCTTAAACTTGGCAAACACTTCTGATTTTTGTTTCATGAAATACACCCAAACCTTGTGGGAAAAATTATCAACAAAAGTAATAAAATATTGAGCTCCACGCATTAAAAATTTCTTAGTAGGCCCTCACACATCAAAGTGTATATAATTAAGAATGCCTTATGTTTCATGCTTGCCACCTGAGAAGATAACATTAGACTATTTTTCCAATAACACAAGACTTATAGAAACCCAATTCACAACTTTTAATTTTTGCCAATAGATTTCTCTTATGCAATTCTACCATCCCACAAACAGTAAGATGACCCAACCGCATACGCCAAAGTTTTGCTATATTATCATGTGACTCAACTGAATTATCTCCATCTAGAGCAGTGCTTTCTAGCAATATGTAAATATTTTAAACAATCCTTCTACTCTTCATCACAGTCAATGCACCCTTACAAATTTTCATGGTTTCCTTATCATTATCATTTTCATAAGTAAAACCACTACCATGTAAGGTGCCTAAATAAATTAGATTCTTTTTTTAACCCTAATATGTGCCTAACATCAAGCATTGTTCTAACAGTACCATCATACATCTTAATTTCAACATCACATATCCCGGTAATATTGTGGTATGTATCATCACCAAGGTAAACAGAGCCAAATTTACCTGACTTGTGTGAGGTGAACCAGCCCTTGTTAGGCATGATGTGGTATGAACACCCTTAATCAAGAATCCACACATCTGTCAACTGACTATTTGAAACTAAGAGAACATTTGCATCGCTATTGTTTGAGTCATCTTTCTGAGACACATTCACAGTCTTCTCATCATGTATCCTACTATTATGTTTGTTCAACTTTGGATAATCTCTCTTGTAATTCCCTATCTCCTTGCACTTGTAACACTCGATATTCTTTATGCTCCTTTACTTTGATCTGGATTTACGCCTTCCAGACTTCTCCTTTTCTTGATTCCTTCCACGCTCGCCCTTTGCATACAAACTATCACCATGAGAACTCCCCCTTGCATTCTACCTTCATTACTTATGCACTAACAAAGCTACAATAATGTCATCGACCTTGATAGTATGTTTCCCATATGTCAAAGTGGTGACCAAGTGTTCGTATGAAGCTGGCAATGAACATAGTAGAATTATCACCTTGTCTTCATCCTCAATCTTCACCTCCAAATGCCATAGGTCGGTGATCACCTGATTGAAGGCGTTGACATGCTGTGCAAGATCAGAACACTCTTGCATCTTGAGCCTGTACAGCTTCTACCTTAGATACATCTTCCTTGTGAGTGATTTGGATATACACTGAATCTGCAACTTGTCCTAGATTTCCTTCGGCGATATCATATCCATCACGTGATTCATGACCTGATCCAAAAGACATAGTCATATGATCACGACTGTCTACAACTTCAACTCATCCCAATCATCGTCCTCCATGTCCTTTGGCTTTGCTTCACGTAGCCCCTTGAACATTCTTACTGTGCCAATAGATCCTTCACCCTCATCTGCCATAATCGGAAGTTCCCTATTCCATCAAACTTCACCACTTCGAACCAATTACCTGACACTGCCATCCCATAAGAGCTCTAATACCAATTGTTGAAACCGGCAGTAGCCCTAGTATGAGAGAACAATTATAGCAAATGCAAAAGCACACAAGAGACACAAAGATTTTTAACAAGGTTTGGCAATGCCTATTTCCCTGGGAGCTGAATCATGGTGGCTTTGCTTGTATTAATATTTTCTTTTCATGATTAGGATTACAAGAGGTTAGAGGTATATATTTATTCCATGGTTACATGTTCGACTCGGACACCTAGTCCGTACCCCCAGGGGGCTTCATGCACCGCATCCCCTAGCCCACAATTTTTTAACCCCATGTTATAGGATCAGAAATGGCAACAGAAGGGGGGGTGAATGGTGCCTGTAAAAATCGCCCCCAAATATTCAACCAATTTCTTCTCTGATAGCTATACTAGCTATGAAGCAAGAAGCTCACTGGAAATAAAGAAAAGACCATAAGACAGAGAAGCAGACTTTTCGGTTGAGAGTAAACCAGAGCTTGACAAACCAAAAAGAAAAGAACCAGCAGAGCGACTGAGAGAGCTCAACCTCACTGACTGGAGAACAGAGGAAATGGGCAAAAACAGGAGAAGAGCTGCAGAAAATGAATACCTAACACACAGCAAGTACTACAAGCATTAACCCGATTGACCTCACAGTGAGTGCTGATTTTTGCTTTGGCTAACCAGGGATTTGATACCCAGAAGAGACCCACAAAGGGTTTTGAAACTGCAGCAAGTAACAGCAGAGAAAACCAAATAAAAAGGACCAAACAATAAGAGCTGCATGTTGCCGAAATCAAGAAAAAGGATGCTGCCGAAAACTTGAATGAACAGTCTTAGACTGCATTGGCCGAACAACTAAAAGAGCAGAAGAAATAGGAGTATCTCGGCAGCAGTAAAGAGCTGAAATTAACAGTTTTGCTGCAGCCAAGAGAGCTTGCTGCAAACTGAAAATGAAAGGTGCAGTTCGGCTGAAATGATGGGGACTAAAAACTGAAAGCAGGGTTTATTGCCGAGAGCTGGATTTGCTGCAGATTGAGAGCACAAATTGAAGATCTGGACTGCATACTTTCAGCTGAAATATGCACAACAGTATTGCCTTGAGCTAATTTACCTGCAGACCGAAATGAACTGCTGAAAATGCAGACTGTAGCTGCTGCCCGAAAACAAGAACTCTGCAGTCTGAAAAACAACAAGCAGTAAAATTGTAGACCACCAACAAACTGAGAAAAAGATGAAATTCAGTTAATCTTTACAGGCCAAAAGAGAGAGAACTTGATCTAAATAGCATTAAGACCTTAGGAATCAAAGGGATTCATCCCAAGAGCAAAGAATCAAGATTTAAGCTGAAATCTGAAAAAGAAGTAGAGAGGGATGGTAATTTTCAGATTTCTCATGGTTCATCCATCCTTTGCTTATGAAATTTTGCAATCAACTTAACAATGATATCAGGACTTAAGAACCCAAAACTAAAGTCATCTTATGAAGGGAAATAAAAGATTCCATCATGCTCTGCCATGAAACCCTAATTTTTAGCAAACAGAGTAAATGCTCAAACCATCTATCGAGAGGGAAATTGCAGAGATAAAATGAATGCTTTCGGGAATTAGCTAGCCAAGTGGCCTTGAGATTATTCCCAGTTCAAAGCAACCAATTCTGCTACTCCTTGCTCAAAGATTCAGCTTAAGCATCAAAAGAAGAAAAGAAGCTGAAAGAAACTGAATCTCAGAAAACTCAAATGATTTCATTGCCATGAATGCTTCATTAAGAGGAATGGTTACACAGAAGAGTTCTACATCCACACACTACATCCCCACACGCTATTGAGGAGAAAAATCACTACATGCTTGAGAGTGGAAACGCACACACACAGGAGCTCACTCCTACTGACTTCCCTTCAGCTCAAGCATACACAGAGAACACACTCCACTTCTTGCTCACTTAGCTGGACTCTACCTCCATCTCTCCATATGAAGGCACAAGACTCTCCCAAATGAGCAAATCAAGAAGTGTCATACACTCTCCACTTTCCACCTCTCACACACATGAGGCAAGAAAGTCAACACAACTAGAAATGGAGGGAAAACCAACCATTTCTCTCATGCTTGAGTCAAATCTCTAATTTGCCCCTCAAGCGCCTTCCCGGAAGCTTCTTGCGTCCGATACCTTGACCGTTTGGACCTCGACTCCTCCCTGAGTCTAGTCCCGGTCCGCTCTGCTGCACGCGACTGCACCCGGCATCCTGACCGTCTGGACCTCCGACTCCTGCATGAGCCTAGTCCTGGTCCACTCGCCGCTGCCCGTCGCGTCCACCCGACACCGACCGAGACCTCCGACTCCACCTGAGTCTAGTCCTGGTCTATTCCGTCGCACACGACCACAACTGACACCCAACCGTCTGGACCTTCGACTCCTCCCTGAGCCTAGTCCCAGTTCGCTCGTCGTTGCCCATCGTGTCCGTAACCGGTAGCTTCAGCTCTGGTTCCTCATCTCCCGACTCGCAACCACCTCACCAACCTCGATCATCTTCGGCATCACCGACCGTCTGGACCTCAACACCTCCTGTGCCTAGTCCCGGTCCTCCTCGCCTCACCATGACCTAGCTCTGAAGTCCTGCAGTCACACAGACAAGGAAACCATCACATAGCACTGCACGAAACAACATATCAATAATAGCATATGTAAAAGGTACTCAACCCTAGAATACCCAAAACAAACTCAACCTCTCTAAACCAACCGTCAATTACTCATCACAAACATGGGGATACCTCCACATGTTCTCTCACATACATTCTGCTTTTCCGGACGTAGCCCCTTCCTTTGCATATATAAGCCATACATGAGATCTATCAAACTATATGATGACCCAAATGAAATACTCAATTTTCTTAGGTACAACCAATGCTGAATTAAACACCAATTAAACAAAACAAGCATAGTCCATAATGGTAATATGTTCGGAGGAGCATAGTGGGAATTTCGTTAGTACGTAGTGCATCAAAAAAATTATATGCTTTGCTTGCTAAAATATAATGTTCCAGTCACTTCAACTGGAATAGAATGTAGTTATTGTTGTCGTTGAGGGAATTTTTCAAATTTCCCATTTGGTTTTTAGATTAAAAATAAAAGAGGGAGAAAAGAGGGGCCCACCTGTTGGCCTAAGAAAGGAAGAGATAAGGGAGGGAGATGATTAGCTCGGTGCTGGCTTCCACGTGTACATGGCATGGGGGTCTTAGGACCAAAGATGAAGAGAAGGAGTATGAAGAAGCCGATGGATAGTCGCGAAGAAGATGGTGAGTATGCTTAAGAAAACAACAAAGCCCAACATGTAGCATGATAAGGAGAAAGAGACAACAGCCATGACCTACTTCATAGAACCTAACATACTAGAGTATGTGATTTGTTTCATACCCATTGAAACCCAAGTGTATAGTGTTTTAATATTCCTCTTGTAGTTGTTGAAAAATATCAACATGAGCAGCCTGACTACTTTTCAGAAGAATTTGGACAATTGATTCTCTTTTTCTCATCTTGGCATATATTATTGTTACAAGATCTCATTGGAAGGATGTTTTAAAATAACTACTACTCCAGCTGACATAGTTTTAGCTGTCAAGTGTGATATGGGATCTAATTTTGTCTCTAGCTTATTTAAATTGCGGGGTGTGCAATATTATGTTAGTATTATCATGAAATATATGGGTATCATTCATCTAAATCAAGAACAAGTAAGTTGTGAGTTGTGACTTTATGTTGTCTAGTTTACTATCTTAGTGTCAAAAGATAAGCCGTTGTAGGATGCTTGCATATTTCATGATAACACTAACATAGTCTTGCACACCCCACAATTAACTTTGAGTTGTAAATCATTTTGAGTTGTAATTCACTTATCTGTCATTTATTTGTATTCTAATTGCTTGTTTTCAGAGAGCATGGTTGGAATTTCGTGTACAAAGAACTATCACAGACAGTTTCTAACACAAAACTGTCTGTGATATGTAGACTATAACACACAGTTTTTGTATTAGCCATCTATGATATGTTGGATATCACAAATAGATATTTTTAAAATCCGTCAGTGTTGTGACTTATTATAGACAGTTTGGGAGCCATTTGTGATAACCACCTGTTATTGCTGATGCAATAAATCAGACGGTTCAATAACCCTCTCTGATGAGGGTTATGAACTGTCTGTGATGACCTTCTTTGTAGTAGTGCTAGCAAGTGGAGCTATCGCGTGGAAGTCTTCTAAACAAACTATTCTTAAATGGTCCACCATAGAGACAGAGTTAGTAGCACTTGACTCAGTGGTAGTAGAGGCAGAATGTTTGAAACATCTACTTTCAGACCTACCGATATTGGAAAAACTAATTTCAACTGTTTTGACCTACCACGATAACCAAACTATTCTAGTTAAGGTGAAGAGTAGAAAGTACAATATGAAGTCCTCAAAACACATAAAGAGATGATTTAAGTAGGTTCAGTATACTAGAGAGACAGGTGTAATCACTGCGAAATACATCAAGTCTGAAAGGAATCTAGCAGATCCTTTCACTAAAGGAATGGTGAGAAAGGTCATTCTTGTAGCATCAAAATGAACGGAGCTCATATCCATTTGATAGTCTTTAATGGTGGTAACCTATCCTAGAAAAACAGAGATCCCATGAACTAGGCTTTAGAACAACAAACTGTGAAAAGATAGAGAGTACACCTAAAGGGTCCCATTGGCTACAATACTCTAACTATATGGTGGGTTGAGTAATAACTCTTAATGAATTTGATGCCTGATATGGTAGTCGAGAATTATCCTACAGAGTTCCCTAGAGAATTCACCTATGTGAGTATGATGGTAATGATCAAAGGAAGTTTAGTATACTTTCTTGAGTACTCATGAGAGAGATACGTGGATATGACTGTAATATCCCAACTTGAGAGGGAAAAGGCAAGCTGTCCTATACAAAGTGCGACTTGGGCAAAAACTCTCACACCAAGGCATTGGATCCAAGCGTAGTCCTCCTCTATGTGTGCAAAGTCATAGTTCTTGTTGCTAGACATTGAGTTCAAACCCGCAAGGTACTCATTGTCAAACAACTATATATATCAAAAAAAGGCGTTTGAGCTATGACACCAAATTGGAAAATTGGTGGGGATTGTTACCACTGAGGGCATTTTGGCAATTTCCATTTTGGTTTTTTGGATTAAAAAGAAAAGAGGGAGAAAGAGAGGGGCCTACCTATCGGCTTGAGAAAGGAAGAGATAAGGGAGGGAGACAGTTGGCTCGGTGTTGGTTTCCCTGTACATACAGCTTGGGGGTCGTGGGGATCGATTTCGATCTCCACACCCATATCGGCATTTTCGGTGGGTTGGTGGCAACGACTCCCCCTTCTCCTCCTTTTAACTTACTCCGGTTCCTCCTCTTCTTCTAATGTGAGATCCAATCGAGTTTCCCCTCCTCTTTCTTCTCTTCCACCATGAGCAAGCACTAGGGTATTGAGCTTCGACATCGATGGCTCAATTCGGTTCCTCAGCTCTAGCAACCCAAGGCCTTGTCCTCGGTGAGGGCGGAGCTCTCCAGTACCGGATCTAGGTGACTTTAGCTCTGGATTTTAGCCAAATCCTAGTAGCAGTGCCAACACATCTTTGGTCTTGGGCTATAGCTTTGGGCTATGGCAGCACTAATTTTGCTGGCTTGGAGGTGGTCTGGTGTTTGTGGTGTTCCTGCACGGTCTTGTTCGAGCAATTTTATGCTTGTGTGTTTCGGCAACCTTGGTGCTTGGCTAGTGCTGAGGTTAGGTCTTGTGTGGCATTCTCCTACCCTCAACCTCACATCCGTGGTGTTAGTCGACTCGTGTGGGTGGCTTTGTATCTCCTAGAACCATGCTGCGGTGCAAACGACGGTGATAGGTTTTCTGGGACAGCGTCAGTGGCGACGTGCCTAGCCATGTATTTACTGCCTTCTAGATGGTTTAGAGTGTCATCGCCATGTGAGTTGCCTTCGTTTCTTGTAACTCTTTTGCAATTGTGAACCATTCTAGTGTTGTTTAGTATTTGATAATATTATTTACTAGTTCTGGGAGGCAATTGCATGACAATCTGTTGGATAATTGATTGCTTGATGAGGAGTTGTGTTCTATTTGAGATTGTTATGATAATATAGGAATATTCTGCTAGTATATGAGTTGTTAGCAACTTGATTACTTGCTGTCCTGATCTTATCGTTTCTTTAATTTTGTCATATTGCCTTCAATTAATACTATTTTTATCACCTTTTGAGCCATATTTTGTGCTGTCGTGTTACTGTTATTCGAAGTGCAATTGATTAATTTGGTAAGTAGTAGAAATCCAACTAGTTGAATATCTAGATATTATCATTGTGATCATTGATTAAATTAGACCTATTGTGTTAAGGGGGCCTTGTATTCAAATACAAGAGTAGTTGACATCTGAGAGCAATTATCATCTAAATAATCATTTGAGCAACATGCTAATTGTTCATTTATTTCAGCAGCCCTGTTAAGCATGATTTCATACTTAAATGATTTGGAAGAGATTTATGATCTTGCAATTATTTTAATATTGCTCTTGTCATTTGATCTATGTCAGAAACATGTTTTATGACTTATTTATAATTCTGAAAATTTATCAAATATTTGCTGAAACCGCGTTTTCTGCAACACTTAACAACTACACTAGTAGAGCATTACCCTACACCGCCACTCATATCTACAGCAAGCCAGCAACGTGAACGGTTAATAGTTCATTCAACATCGTCTGTTTAGGGCAACACAACGGGTCTTCTTATCTTGGTACAAGTTCGGTGAGCGACACCTCGTTTGGCGACATCACCGTTGGCTCGCGAGCGGCACGGGGTGCTCCTTGTTCTGAGTGGGTGCGGGTCGCCCGAATGCAAAATGCCGGCTTGGACGGAGTTTGAAGGGAGACAGTGTTAGTGCTGAGAATGGCATTCACCGCTGACATCGTTGGTCTATCTGCAGGGCTTTCTTGAACACACAATAGTCCGATGTGAACACACGTCAGTATCTGATCTTCGGGAAAGCTGCTAAGGAACGGATCAACTGTCTCGAAGATTGTTCCCTTGGTCCAATGCTCCCAGATCTGCATCAGATCAGATGGGTAATTTTTTTGCAATATTATTGCAAGAAATTGGAATAGCTGTCGATACAGTTTGTAATATGTAGTGTGAGTACTTACAAGAGTTACGAGATCGACAGATTCCTCGGAGTTATAGGAGCCACTGTTTCTTCTTCCCGTTATGATCTCTAGAACCAAAACGCCGAAGCTAAACACATCTATCTTCGTTGAATAATGTCCACGAATGACGTATTCTGGTGCCATGTATCCACTGCAACAAGAACATGCTGTTAATATCTCAAAAGAAATAAATATAGTGTTACTTATTGTGCACTCTGTGGTATTCTTTTTTTTTTTTTGCGACTCTGTGGTATTCTTATCAGGGCGTGGTTGACTTCACTTACAATGTTCCAACAACACGGTTGGTAACATCCTTTGATTGATTCCCTTCGAATAGTCTTGCCAAACCAAAGTCTGAAATTTTTGGATTCAAATCTGAGTCCAAGAGAACATTGCTTGCTTTGAGGTCTCGGTGGACTATTTTCAATTGAGAATCTTCATGGACATATTGTAAACCTCGGGCAACTCCATTTATTATCTTGAACCTCTTCTCCCAGTCAAGATCCTTGCTTTTCTCAGGATCTATTATTGAAACAAGAAACATTTGAGTAGATCTGAGTGCAATTTCAGTAGCACACACTTTAGTACTGATGTGAAAATTTACCAAAGAGAATCGTGTCAAGGCTTCTGTTGGGCATGTATTCATAGACAACAAGTATCTCATGTTTTTCTAAGCAAACGCCGACAAGCCTCACAAGATTTTTGTGCTGAAGCTTGGCAACCAAAACAAGCTCATTTTTCAGCTCTCCTAATCCTTGATTTGAACCTTGTGAGAGTCTCTTTACCGCTATTTCTTGGCCATCAGGAAAGGCTCCCTGTGGAAGCGGACATAATTACTTTCTGAAAGAAATTAATACTTGAAGGGGCTAAGGCCCATTTGGAATCGATGATTTCGCTATTAATTTTGAAGAAATTGTAATAATTCTTACGTAATTCCTATGAAATTCTTATATTCCAAAAGAGGCATAGGTATGGTATGATTGGCACCTTGTAAACTGCACCAAACCCTCCTTCCCCAAGCTTATTTCTTTCAGTAAAGTTCTCTGTTGCAACTTCCAGTGTTGACAGATCAAGCATAGATAAATTGATGCTTTGAACGCTCTCCCAATTAGAGGAATCTGTCAAAGTAGAGCAATCACTACAGCAGTGATACAACAAAAAAAAAAATGCAACCTTAATTTTCAAGTAACGAAATGTCATTTCTGGGTAAAAACTTAAATTCTGTTTCAAAAGATAATGAAATTTATTTTGAATGAACTTGAAAGTTCAATGTTCTGTAGTGTATAATTGTACCTTCTATTTGTATTATCGACACTTAAATTGCCCTGATACTATTTTTATATTTTTTCCTAATAAATGGACGTAGGTCCCAATTTCCTAAAATAAACTAAATTAAAGTATACCAATATTCCTTCATTTCACGGTTTGGAATCAAGAGGACTTACATGGTAGTGATGGTAATCCTTGTTGTTTTCTCCTGCTCCAGACATAAAAGCAAACTACAGTGAAAATCAATGCTGAAGAAACTACAGCCAGTGCAACGGCTAGGATGATACTTGATTTATTTCTCGTTCCTCCTGTAGAATTACACTAGAGTTTAGAAGAACTTATGTATAGGTAATTCGCTACTTTTAATTTGAAACTAGGGTTTTGGTTCCTAAAGGAAATCAGCCATAAATTGGCCACTTTTTAGGAACTGCCCTAGGACAACTAGTTCGATCAACTCAAGCCCTAAATGACCTATATTAAGTTTAGGCTATTTTCATGGAACATGTATACATGAAAAAAACACAAGAAAAAGGCGAAAAGGAAAACAGGTAGAGGAAATCCTAGAAATTAATTGGTTTCCCTGATTATCCGAAAGGACCGAAACTATCCTAGCTAGGTCTAGAAACCCTCCGGTTTGAGTATCCTAAACCCTGCTCGAAACACCAAACAAACTCAGCTAACCTTGACCAACTTAAGATATAATGTTACTAAACCCTCTCAATGTATTTGTTACTCAGCAAACATAGAATTCGTTTTCAGAACAGTGGAAAGCATAACTTCAAAGGGAAACCATGACTTTCCCGTAACTTTGTCCTTGGCTTGGCTTCAGTGGCGGAGGATAGTTAGGGCCAGCCGGCCAGGCTGAGCCGTGGCCCCTCCAGCAACTAATTTTTTTTTTAGAGTATTGCTATCTAGGAGTATGTAATGGCATTAAGCTCATGCATTACTTTAGATGGCCACCCTGCACCTCGATCCAGCCGAATTTGGTCACTTCACCGGCTTCTTCCCCCCTATACCATGACTACGCGCAATGACCCAATTCCATTTCCCTGCTCTTCATCGATTTAGCCAATTAGGTTCATTTGTTTTTAGCTCAGTGCATTAGTGCTCCACTGCTTGCTGCT